>JAJOZX010009044.1:0-57500 GCA_023014485.1 Bathynomus jamesi
TCATAAGGTCTTCAGAGTCTTGAATAGAAGAAATTCAATACAATCAAATACAAATCTCTCTCATTCTGATAAGTTTCTGAAATTTCTCTCCCTTCCCCCTCCCTCCCCCCCCCCTCTCCTTCCCCCCTCTCCTTCCCCCCTCCCCACTTTTAGCACTGTTTAGGTAAATCGCGATATATTAACTTAGCTAGCTAGAGGAAGTTTATAAAGTAGTGATGTTCTCGTTTGCAATAAATGTAGCAGGAGGCGATGGTCGGGTCTGGTTTCAGAGGACTAGGAATTTCAAGTGATGGGAAGCTTGATGAGAACTCTCGAAAGTCAAAACCTCCAAAAATGCATGTTCGTCTCCAGGGAAGTTACTTAGCTAGAGCAGAAGTTTAGTTTTAAATAGTGCGTAACAGTTTTCAGGAAAAAAGATAAACATTACGCATTTGTACACTGTTGGGGAAATTTTTAACCCTAAAAGGACGACGCTACATATTGGTAGCTTTTCAAATACACTCATTCATAACTTGACCCTACAAACAATTCCGGCGTTTAAAAGGGTTAATTCGGGGAAGGTGCGGCCGACTGGAGGTGCCTGGATCAGTGCTTCCTTATCTAAGTAATTCCTATGCGAAGGACGCAATATAAATTAAGATATAGTAAATCTTTCTGGCCCTAATCTATCGTAACCTAGCCTCAAAAAAGTAGATTGTATAAGAAAATCCGACTTATTTACAAAGTTCGACCGAATTGGTAAAAAAAAAAAAGGCTTACCATTGGCGATACTTGGGAATTTAGGTATATACACTATATATAAAAAAAAACTCGCGATAATCTAACAATCACTAACTCGGAGAATTACTATTTTTATTTTTTTAAATTTTTAATCACTTACGCTTTCGATAAGATTAAAATTTAAAAGAAAGAAATTTTAAAATTTTAAAGAAAGCGGTTCTTCACCTTATACCTTTATACCCTTACAACTACTACATATTTTCATTTCTAAACCCCATTAAATTGCGTACAACATGCAAATGATACCACATTTACTTCTAATCATAATTTAGACCTCCTAAACGAAACGAACGGGTAATTAGAGCATGTGTATAAACGGATGTGTGTTAATAAACTTTTATTCAACCTGACAAAGTTATATTATATAATTATTACCACAAAACATATTAATACAAATTATCAAATAAAATTTGGGAATACAACTCTCGCAAGGTTGAATGAAGTGCTTGGCATTAATTTAGACGAAAAAGTACATTTCAAAAGTCCTGTACAACATATCCAATCCAAAATATCAAGATTTCTATTCATATCATTTAAATTAAAAAAAAAGGCTCTTCCTCAAAACGTACTCCTTACCCCATATTATTCCTTCATCCATGCGCATTTATTATATTGCATTACAACATAGGGTAACTCAAAGAAATATATAAAACATCCTTTGGAAATTATTCATCAAAAGTGTCTGCGAACCCTCTCAAATAATAACAGAAAAAGTCACTTCCCCATTGTTTAAAGAGCTAAATATTTTAAAACTAAATGGCTTACGTTCAATATTGTTGTCAATTTGTTCAAAGTTATCAATAAAAATCAATATACAAGCATACCTCGCATAACGCGGATTCGTTCAAGGCTGATTCGCCATAACGCTGATAAAACTTTGACACCATTCCCTGAACAGCGATGCTTCAAATTCGCTCTGCACGTTTTGTAGCAAACATTTTTGACAAAAAAAAATTTCTCTGCGCTTTATTATTTACTATTTAAAATTTTTAAAACAAATGCATTTTTTAACGTTGAATGGAATAAAGTTAATTTTAAAAATAAGCGCGATTTTAAAAATTTTTAGAAAATAAATTTTTTTCCAAAATTAAACGGATTAATTTTTAACTAAAAATTAAACATGCAGTATACAATGGTAAATAGGAACAGCTTTTATCTGTTTGGCTTGAAGATTTTAATAAAAAAAGAATTCTGCGTAGCGAGATGACAATTCATTTGAAAGCGGTAACGTATGAAGAAACTTTTACTGTTGCTAGTCGCGGTCTCGCGGATGGTTTGACAGATTAAAAAAGAATGTAATAATGAGCGCACTTTTAGCTAAAAATTAAACATATTCGTAACTAAATTCTTTGCATTTGTTTCACAATTAAAACTAATTCATTTTTCACGCAAAAAAGACGTTTTTTTTTCAGATTTTTCTTTAAAATTGACATCTGAGAACGAAACACTATTTCGCATTGATTACATTCCCCGATCAACGCTGATTCACATAACGCGGTACTTTCCGCGAACGAATTAACCACGCTAATCGGGGTATTGCTGTACATCACCCATTCAAAGAACAAGCATCCTCCATCAAATTTATCATCATAACACAAACCAATGGAAACTTTCGAAACTGTTTCAAAGGAGCAGATGTATGGAATACAATTCTTGTAAATATCAGACAGTCTTCATTTCTAAATGTATTTCCCAAATCAAAAATGAAGTACTTCATTAGCTCTTACTGATGCATAAGTTAACTACTACCATTATTAACATAGTAATTAAAGTCCCATTTGATAATTAACTATAAAATATGCTAATTTCATTAAGCGCTTTAAATTTTATAATTTATCCCAAATTATTACTATTTTTTAAACACACTAATTTATTTTCTACCAAATATACAACTTATCTTATTTAAAATTGTGTAAAATAATGAAACGCTAATTTTGAAATTTTTTATCTTTTGGTTACTATTATTATTATTATTTTAACTACTATTACTTATGTAATAAACTAAATCCCATTAATTTCGCCTAAAAACCTTCCACGCTTCCAACGACATATCCAGAGTGAAATACTATGAATTTAATAATGACTTCAGATTTCTAAATTGTATTGAAAAATAGTGAAAAATACTATAAAACTTTATGTAACTTGTATTCTTTTCCTGGTTGAAGGTTTTGTTGGTTTGTTTTAATCCAAAATGTCAAAATTCAAATAACTCGGATGATATTATACCCAGGAATTTAAACATCGAATTATTTGTTTTAGGTTAGGTCATTGGCCGATCTAGCCCCACGTAAGGTGGAAACCTACAGTTTAACGTGGAATCCGAACTACGCCCCACCTGCAGCCCAGCGTCTTAACCACTAGGCTAGCCAGGGTACCATTTATCTACCAACCACTTTCTTTATTGTGTGGAAGGATGAACAGCTGGGTTTTCCTGCGTGCCAGTGCCGTCACCGAGTCTCGATCATGGGGCCGATGGATTTGTAGTCAGCAACGCTAACCACTACACTACCGAGTCGCAAAAAATTGCCCCCCCCATTTCTAAATAAATGTTCTAAGCTAAAAAAAAGGAATTTAGACACAAACGAACGCAATAGGTACGTAAAACACACGAGCTTATCAATTTTAATTAAACAACATGTTCAGCGGATCGTCGGCACCAGCAGCACACGCCATCACAAAGTCTCTCCCTTCCTTACCCCTGCCTCCATTCTCTAATACCTACTGCCTTAATAAAAGTGGAAGCTATGACGTAGTACAACCAGTGGCGGTTCCTCATATGGGCAATATGGGAGGGGCGGCATGAGCGCCTGCAAAAAAAATAAAAATAAAAATAAGAATAAATAAATAAAGAAATAAATAAAAATAAAAAATAAAATAAAATAAATAATAAAAGATCAATAAATATATTTTTATTAATAAAAAACCATCTATTGCATTTTCCATAAACCTTCCCATAAAAGACCTAAACAATGCAAAATGCTTCCAGATTAATATTATTGGGAATAAAGGCCCATACTTTAACATATGTAATGTTATTTTTCTGGGTTTGGTTAAATAGTGAAATGTATATTATTTATTACAGAACGAATCTTCACACTAAGCCACTAAGGTCTGTCAAATAACCGCAAATGGATAAGAAGAGGTCAAAGCTATCAGGTGCTCAGTTTAGAAAAAAGAGGAAAGAAGAAGAGGAGAAACGAGCAAAAGATAAAGGTATAGAGCTATGTCATCTACTCTTCACTGCTATATTGCACTGCTATTTTGTGATATAGCTTTCTGAGTCATTTGAAGTGTACTATTATGTATATAATTAGCCATTAACCAAGGAGGTTGTATTATTCATTTGTTTCCTATTCTAAAAGTTTAATAAATTGTGCTTAATAACATGTTAAATTAATTGTACTAGCCTATTCATGCATTGGTCTGTTATGTTCTATTTTACTATTTGCAGGGGCACTTTTGAAATATTTTGGAACACCCTCTGCCACTAGCCAGGATGAGAAGCCGTCTACTTCTGCCATTATTGAGGCTGAGGAGCCATCTACCTCCTCAGCCTCACATATGTCTCCACAAATGCAGTCTGATCCTGAGGATGAAGACCCATTTGCTTCTACTTCTCCCCGGCAGGACTCTTCAGGTGAGTTTGTGTGCACATATGTCTGTGAGTGTGTGCGTGTGTGTGTATGTGTATGTGTGTGCATCCCTGCAAAGCATTTTGCAAACAGTTATAAATTATAATGTTATTATCACTGGGTCTGGGTTACTGGGTATGTGTGGTGTTTCACCACCATAATTCCATAACACCACCACCATAACAAAGTGCTGTGAATAATGTGTTATCTAACTTAGGTGTGTATACTAATGAGTAATGCTCTTGTTCTTTCTATTAGAAATGCCTGGAGCAGAATCGCCTCCTGAGGATGAGTCTCTGTCCACCGACCCTGCTAACTGGCCTTCAGTTCTGACTGAGAGAATTCGGACACAACTGGTTTCCAGGGGACCAAGTCAAGTACCATCTGACTTTGTATTCCCTAGAAACGACAGTGACGGAAGAAGTTTCCACCATCAATACTTCAGGAAGTCATTGGTTAGTGGGGAAAATATAACCAGAAGTTGGTTGGTCTATTCCTTAAAAAACAACAGCCTTTTCTGTTTCTGTTGTACATTATTTTCCAAGAGGAAAATAAATTTAACAAGTTTGGGACTCTCGGACTGGAAGCATGCAAGCTCATTGCTCACATCACATGACAACAGTTCAGAACACCTAAATTCTATGAAAATCTGGAAAGAACTGGCAGTGAGGATGAGAAAGGGGGAGACCATTGACAAGCAGGAGATGGCACTTCTGGAGGCTGAGAAGTTGAGATGGAGAGCGGTGCTGACACGTCTCACTGCTATTGTGCATTCTCTGGCAGTTAGGAATTTGGCACTAAGGGGACATACAGAAAAATTGTTCTCACCATCAAATGGCAATTTTCTGAAAGAAGTTGAACTGATGGCACAATTTGATCCTATAATGCAAGAGCACATTAACCGTGTCCAAAAAGGGACCTCCAGTCACACCAGCTACCTCGGCCACCACATACAAAACGAACTCATTGATTTGTCGAGCAGCAAGACCATTTCAGCAATGGTGAGCGACATCAAACAATCAAAGTTTTTTTCAATAATTCTAGATTGCACTCCAGATATCAGCCACACTGAACAGTTGTCAGTTGTGATTCGGGTTGTGTCACTGGAGGGGAAGCCCCATATAAAGGAACATTTCATGGGGTTTTTGGAGGCAGAGGAGTCCACTGGTCAACATTTGGCATCTCTGATTCTGAAGAGACTGGAGGAGCTAAAAGTTCCTTTCATGGACTGTAGAGGACAATCATACGACAACGGGGCCAACATGAGGGGAAAAAACAAGGGTGTTCAATCCAGGCTCCTAGAAATTAATCCCAGAGCTCTGTTTGTTCCATGTGGGGCTCATTCTCTGAATTTGCTTGTGGCCGATGCTGCTAAGGGATCTATTGATGCCACAAGTTACTTTGGCATCTTGCAGAAGCTTTACAACTTGTTTTCAGCCTCCACACAACGATGGGCCATTTTGAAAAAACATGTGAACATCACATTGAAGATGTGGTCTGATACAAGGTGGGAAAGCAAGATCAAGAGTGTGGAGCCCCTGAGATATCAGGCAGCTGCAGTGAGAGATGCACTGATCGAGGTGAGGGACCACACCAAAGACTCTGTAATAAAGGTCGAGGCTCAATCTCTGTCAGAGGAGGTTGGGTCATACCGCTTCGCCATTTGTTCAGTGGTGTGGCATGACCTGTTGTGCCAAATTCAGCATGTGAGCAAGCAGATGCAGTCTCCTAGCATGCACGTTGATGTTGCAGTAAATCTCCTAAAAAAAACAGAGAGAGGTCTCCGCAATTACAGGGCAACAGGTTTTGTGGCTGCACAAATGGCAGCCACAGATATCTGTGAACAAATGAATGTGGAGGCTGTGTTAAAACAAAAACGGCTGAGGTCCACAAAGCGGCACTTCTCCTATGAAGCATCTGATGAGCCCTTGATTGATGCTTTGAAGAAGCTGGAGGTGACATTTTTCAATGCAGTGGTTGATGCTGCAACATCAGCCATTCAGGAAAGATTTTCCACGTTGGAAATTGTGGGAGAGAAGTTTGGAGTGCTGACACATTTCCAAAATCTCACATTTGAGGAGCTGACAGAACAATGTGTGAACCTTAGTACTACACTACACTTTAAGGGACAATCTGACTTGGATGGCAGAGAGCTTGCACAGGAGCTGAAGAACTTGCCTGACTTGCCATCAAAGACCATATCCTTGCTTGAACTGCTGACATTTATCCATGAAAGGGAGCTCTCTGAAATATATCCAAATTTGTGGACTGCTCTCAGAATTGGTCTTACTCTTCCAGTCACTGTTGCTGAAGCAGAGAGGAGCTTTTCAAAGCTGAAGCTCATCAAATCCTACCTGAGGTCAACTATGTCACAGGAACGCCTTACCGGTCTGGCCATCATCAGTATAAATCATACAATTGCTGAGCAGATTTCATATGATGATTTAATTCATGACTTTGCATCAAGGAAGGTAAGAAGAGTCAGGCTTTAGATGGCAGTTGTGCTGTGGTGCAATTTATTTTGTTTCTTGTTCAAAGTGTAGCATAATAATTACCCTCTCTTAAGTGTCTTATTCTATTTATGTGATAGAGCATTTGTACAATTTAGAAATTTGATTCTCTAGTTTATTTATGGCAGTTGTGCAATTTAATTTGTATTTTTCCTGTTCATAGTATCATAATTACATTCTCTTAAGTGAGTTATTCTATTTACGTGATGAAGGATTTGTAAAATTCAGAAATTTGAGTCTTTGTTTTGGTTCTGAAGTTCCAACAATTAGTCCAATAAAAAGTTATTTTGTGAAAGAGTTATGTCTGTCCTTTATTTTGGGGGGATTCGAATGTGTGTGTGTTGGCGAACAGGGGGGGGGGGGGCGCTGAAGGTGAGGTTCGCCCAGGGCGTCATGTAAGCTAGGACCGCCACTGAGTACAACAAACAAACAAACAAGGCACAGGGGATTTGCGTCGTGACAAAGACAAGCCGATTAGGGACAAATCTGACTGGACACAGTGAAAATAGTCAACAGTATTTCAGGTCAAAATTGCCAAGTCAAATTACCGAGTGTCACTAGATCGATCCTAAAAAGGCAGAAAATCGCTAGATTCACAAGAAATGTCCTAAAATATTAGGACATAAAAACATCCACGCAAACACAAGTAAGTGACCAATGTACTGATTTCAGGTAGGCTAAGTAGAAAAAAAACGGGTAGATATATAAAACACCTTTGTAGGTAACGTGAAGAAACAGGAAAAAGGTAAAAAAAAAAAAAAGTATTTTACGTGGCCTTTGGAGGGGCCAAAAGTGATAACCCCACCTTTATCAGCTTTGGGGATGGCCATGGCGCCTTTCGCCACCCTGGATCCGCCAATGGGTTAGGTTAGGTTAACCTTACCTAACCTAACATCAAGAAAATAACACAAGAAAACCCGAGCAAAAAAAAAAAAATTATATATATATATATATATATATATATATATATATATATACACATATATATATATATATATATATACACATATATATATATATATATATACACATATATATATATATATATATATACACATATATATATATATATATATATATATATATACATATACATATATATATATACATATATACATACATACTGTATATAACTCTCGGTATATAAACAGCTGCTATTTGGTGATATCGTATAAATGTTCCAAGTTCCAATTTAAATATGTCATAAGCCAAACTAAAATGAAAAGAAACCAGTAATAAAACGCGTAAAAGGTTGAAAATCTTTCAGGTGGAAAATAAAAAACGACTGAAGACACCATAAATGAAATACTCGTAACTTTTGTACGATTATAGTAAAAATTCTCATAAGGAAAATTACGATCAATTTAGCAGCAACAACGCGTAGTTGCGATTCATATATCCACTGCTGTGTAGTGCTACGCTGTGGACAAGTCGTAGCACTGCTTACCGTTAGATCAGCAAAGTTATGCGACATTCGGTCTGGGTAGTAGTTGAATGGAAGACCACCCTCTGCATCCAGATTATGTAACGACCCGTACTTCGGATCCCACGTAAAGCTGTAGGTCCTCTCCGTCATAAGACACGAGATGTTGCGAACGAGGTTAAACAATCGCATCAAGCAAAAATGATGCGTACATGATCGAAAAATCAGCGTACACTACGATCGTATAGTAACTGGTCGAGGCGTACACTGACTTTTCGATCAACCTATCATAAATGCACTTCGCTTTTTCGCTTTAATGTGACAGGAAATACATCTTTTGTCAATTTTTTTTTCGGGGGGGGGGCGCGAATTTACCGAAAAGAGAAACAGACTTCTGAAAATAATCATCTATAAACCGCTCGTGAACTATACTCGTAATCCGTGTATAAAAATATACGATGTATGGTCTTATATCGAATATATTTCACAAGTTTTTCATCGTTAAAACAACCATGAAAGTTTATATCTGCGTTCACTCAGTGTGAAAATGGAGAAGGACATTAGAGACATCCTTCAGCCTTGCCTGGTATCTACAAATGTCATGCAACATTACCAAGGCAAAGGAGTCACAGAATAAAGAATTCAAAGTGTGTCCGGATGCTTCGCAGTTTCTTTTAGAATGCAGCCAAGTAGAAAGAAAATGGGGGAAAAAACCCTCCTTGTGCAGTCACAAATTCTTTTGAATGATCAGGTTTAATCCTTTCTAGTTTTATCCGTATTGATCCATTTTTTCATTTGGATTAAAGAAAATATTATTTCTTCTTTTGACCATTTTTCTCAAAATGGCAAAAGACATAAGCAGTCATGTTTGCAAGACATATAAGGTAAAATAAAATAGGTATTTACCTTTCAAGTAAACATGTTTTATGCATATTTATTTCAAATAAGACTTTATACCCATATCGTTACAATTATTTGTGCATTCTCTTAAACACAAAACTCAATTTGGAACTTACTTGTCTACACACACACACACACACACACACACACACACACAGTATATATTATTTCCTGTGAAGTATAACTTCACTACCTAGTTTCTATGCGATTACAGATTAAAACCTAAAAGCATTTGCTTTTTAAAAATTGTCATTGAATCTAATCTTATTTAACCAACACGAAATCTACATTAAAAAAAATATTTACCTCATATTGATTATTTATATTAAATAAAACAGACATATACAGGGTGCGGCATAATTCGGTTTATCGAGAATAATGGAATCACCTTGTGAAGAATAATATTTATCATTTACTACAGAAATTATTCAAAGTGTCCTCCATCATGGTTCAATACATATTTTGCATCTCTGAACCACTGAACAACAGAGTTTACGGTCAGAAACCTCGGGACTTCGATCACACGAAGACTTTGATACGCCAAGAGTTCGAGACGTTGAATAATAACAAAGAACTGTGCTGCCCTATTTGTTGTTCAGTGGTTCAAAGATGCAACGTGTGTAGTAAACATGATGGAGGACATTGAATAATTTCTGTAGTAAATGCTAAATATTATTCTTCGCAAGGTGATTCCATTATTCTCGGTAAACCGACTTATGCCGCACCCTGTATATTACTTAACTCGCGCTGATATATAATTTGCCTCTTCATATATACGAATAAGTTCACCTTTGCCTAAAAATACTGTGTACAGAGACTCCATTACGTTTATAAACAATTATTATACGTTTCCACGAATCCTGTTATAATTTGTGTAATTTGGCGGACTGTTGTTTCGATTCGTGCCTTTAGTTCTACCAAATGGTGAGGCTATGTGGCGTCAATAATGTTTTTATATGACCCCATAAAATGAAGCTGGCCACGGATGATTACCTCTTCTCCTTACCTCTACTCACGAGAAAAATGTATTGCATTTCATGTCATCCAGATTATCAACTTCTGTTTTAAATAGGACGCGCGGGCCTCGTTGTGGCCATGTAGCAACACGGCTTCCCGTAGGTAAGCGAAGTTAAGCCACATTAGGTCTGGGTGGTAGTTCGATGAGAGACCGTCCTCCGATTCCAGATTATGTAGCGACCAGTGGTTCGGATTCAACGTAAAGCTGCAGGTCCCCTCTGTCATATGACCTTTTCCGTTATGGGGGAAGTTAAACAACCCCAAAATTCAACCAAATAGGACGCACTGTGCGTATTGAAAGTTCATATTATGTCTTAAATCTTAAAACTCTCTCGTTAAGCTTAACGATTGACGGGATATTTATGTTCCCTAGATCCCACCCATTCATGATACATCTGGAATGGAGTTCTGGTAACATCGAGCCATCACATATAAATGTATAATGCATGATATCACACGCTCATTTTCCCATTGTAAAAATAAACTATCTGAAGTGACTTCAGGTATCATACAGCCAGGGGTGTGCTGGGACCGGTTCGGTCTTCGCCCGAACCCGTTGTTAAATTTTGATTGGATCACCGAACCATTTGTTTGTTTTTCACAAATATTTAACAGTCAGTAGAAATTTACCTTGAAATTTGCAATTTGTTAGTCAGTCTTGATGAATTTTACGAATGCTCATGACACCCAGGATTTGTCTCGTTCACAATTGTGTTTTTGTGAATTATTTATAGTTTTAGTTTACAATGTCACATTTGATGTTACATTCGTTGCATGCCATTAGAATAAAAATACTAGGAAAGCCTGTAGTAGACTGGGATGCTGTGCCATATATCAAGACTTGGCTAAGAAGTCATCGTCAAGCTGCTGATACTAGAGCATGATAAAACTGATACTCAACCATCGCAGAACGAACTGGCTATATGGAAACTTCTTGAATGAGACAGCATGATTGAGAAGGTAAATTTATATCTAATTTTTTTCATTTTTTCAGGATTTTATAGAAAAATTTAGGTAGTATCACAAGCAAAGGTCGTTTCAATATTTATTCATTTTTTGATGAAAAATTAGTTTATTTTTAAATTATGTCGTCATTAGTGAGTATAAAGAATGTTAAATAATTTCTGCCAAAATGTTACAAAATGCTGTTTGGAAAAGCTAAAATGCGTTGGCTTCCGGGGCTCCGCCCCGGACCCCGCTGGGAGAGCTACCGCTCACCCCAGACCCTCTAGCTTAATGACTCGCGCCATTGGCGCTCGCCGATTTACACCCCTATCTGTATCAGAACCGGTTGTTAAGAAATTGGCAGCACACTCCTGTCATACACTATCTTCGAATACTGCCAAAGCCTGTTCCAAGCCAATGGAAGAAATGGAAAGTGGGTGAAGTGACGAGTCGCCACATTTATTTCGTTGAACCCAGTTCTCCTTCTGAAGCGGACTTTTTTCCTGGTTAGTATCCTTACTGCCCGTCTCAGTGCCTTATGTTGGATAAAACTAAGCAGCTCAACCAACCAACCACTCAACTCGAAATAGAGAATACTATACAAGAAACGACTAGTTGGTCAGAAACCATGGCAATTTGAAATTAAAACAGTCAAAAGAATCAGCTGTAAGAGTCGAAGGATAGGCCTACTAATTGACGAGAGAGCTAACATCAATATATGATAATGAAATAAGGTTCATGCCTATAAACTACATGCAAACGATCAAAGTCAAGAAACAAATTTTCTCGTAAGCCACATTGTTTTTAATTAATAAATTTGGAGTTGGAAATAGGTTCAGAGTTTCAGACCTACAGTCAGTGCCAAGCATAGCGGTAAGCCCATAGTCTATCAGGAATAAAGTCGTGCTAGGAAGATGCCTCCCTAGACTAATCCTGATCCCAATCTTTTATATTTGGTTTGTCTTAACTTCCTACGCCTTTATGTCTGATTTTGAAGCAAACAGTATGTGGAATAGACCCAAATTAGGTATAAAAATAAGCTCGAGGAAATTGACTAAGTTTGGACTCTATCAAACGAGTATCTAAACAAATTTTAGAATTATATTTGATTTATTGAAGGCTGAAAACTATATGAGCGACTGAATTTTAAAATAGCTCAAGTGTTAGTTTTGGAAAACCCCTCCTAGTGGCAACCCCAAATTCTTTTGAATAATCTTTCTCGTTTTATCCGTATTGATCCATTTCTTCACTCGGATCAAAGAAAATATCTCCTTTTGACCATTTTTCTGAAAATGGCAAGAGACACGATATTCAGTCATTTGGTAATTGATATTCGATAATATCAATAAATACATTCATAGGTGTTTAGATACAAAACACGTATTATCGACTCGTAATCATTTTTTTTATAGGTTTGTAAGAAAACGTAGCTCTTTTTTTTTTTCATACCAGTAGGATACTGATTTTTTTTTAAAAATCATTTCCTGCTCTATAAAAAATTTTATTAAATTTACAGGCTTCAAAAATCCAAAATTCTGCATTTTTACGAATGAAAAGAGTTTAATATTCGCAACAGTTTTCAAAATATTGAAGGGCTGTGTGAAAACAAGTTAATAAAACAATTGGAGGTCTTTTCTACATAAAATATCTTTTTTCTTTAACTCCTTCGGTAATTATTTTATTAAATTGTTGTCAACAACAACTCGAACTTTTTTTTTTTATTTTATTTTTTTTTTTTTTTAGTGAGAGGGTAGGGAGGGTCATTTTTCAAAATATTCTTCCATTGGTTTGCAGGGAAATAATGAGGCTGAGTAATCTAGTAAATATTTCTCATATTTGACACTAACGTTTGGTTAGGGTACTTTTTGATATCCGGTTAAGCCACAAGGCACTCTTCAGTGTTAATTTACGTTAGAGTAGGTTAGGCCAAGTTAGGTTAGAATCAGCTGCATGCAAACTTCTTCGATCATGTGCGAATGAATATAGATGAAATATGACTATATGCATATGCATTATGCATACCCTCGAAACAAACTTTACTGTTTTCAGAAACTCTGAACAAAATATAATCACACGAAGTCAAACCCGCATGAAATCTGAATATAACATCAACATATGTAACTTCGACGGTGATTGGAAAATTCTTTTACTGATATATTATATATATATATATATATAAATATATATATTATATATATATAATTTTTTATATATATATATTATATATATATTTATATATATATATCGGGAGCTCGGGCTCGCTTGGAAACTGTTGGGTGTATGAGATTTAAGGTCGTACCGTGAAGGAGAAAGACATTCTGCAGCATTGCAAGACAATGGCTTTTCATTTGCAGTCGTTCCTCAAGAAAGGGTTTGTACGAATGTGGCTTTCATAAGAATCACCAGTCACCACACAGTGAGTGATCTAAGGAATCGGAATCTATCTATCTCTCTCTCATGATCCCAAAGTTTATTTAGTTTTTTACTTCCCAAAACGCGAGAGTTGTGGCTGTTAACCTTACCAATGAGATAAAATGTCGTTTCACCTGAAAGTGTTAACTGGTCCAAAATGTTAGGATCTTCTCCAATTTTCGTTTAAAATTACTGCTAGAAATCTATCCTTGCGACTTAGTCCTCTTTTATGAAGTACTAAATTTTGTAAACTTGCTGAACCAACTTCACCTTCAAAATTTTACATATTTTTTGGTAAATGGAATGTTGATCTCCTTTGGAACATGGGTGAATTATTATCTTGGAATTTCTTCAGTTTTTTCCAGGGCTGTGGAGCTGGCACCAAAATCTTAAGCTCCGGCTCCGGCTCCGGCTACAGCATTTTCAAATTTCTGGCTCCAACTCCGGTATTTTTTTATGCCCGGCTCCGGCTCCGGCTCCGGCTCCTCTCACCATATATTAATGATTGATAAATCTCTTGAAATTGTACCTTGCTACTCATAGGCCATAGCAGGCAGCCACACAAAACATTTCATCACCATCACATGATTCATCAGGCTACTTTTTAAAATTTAGACCAAAGCCTGTTGCAGCTATTAATCTAAATTCTAATGACTATAGCTATGCCTTTGTGGCTTTTTTTTATCATTTATTAATAATAATATTACCTACACCTTTCATGACAAAAAAAATGTTTTACAACAAGACAAAAAAAAAACCTTATTCGTTTGTATTATAGAATGTTTATTTGGAAAATGTAGCCTTTTAAAAAAATTAAAATAATTTTTATTACTTTTTATACATCTTCATTACATGCCTGTCCTCAGAAATAAAATGGCTTCTGCTAAGTCATCCTTCATTGATGCTCTTAAATCAGATTTCACTATTCTCAGTGCTGAAAAGAGGCGTTCTACACTGACTTGTGTGGGTGGTAGAGCTGATACAATACTAGCTACATTCCTTATAATCTTTGGATATAAGGGTATGACATCGTCAACTGTCAGTTTAGAGGAGCGGTTGTATTTTTCTACTTCCTTTAATTCAGCATAGAATTCTTGCTTGAATTTGGTTATTTTCATCTGTGGAGGATTCTTTAATTCTACTTTGAGACGTTTTGCATTTGATCTATCTATTCTGTCCAAATATTTTGTGAAATCTTCCGGAGCCGGAGCTGACACATTTTTTATCAGCTCCAGCTCCAGCTCCAGCTCCAGCTCCAGCTCCAGCTTCCCAAAAATAACTGGCTCCAGCTCCAGCTCCAGCTCCACTCACCAAAATTGCTTCAAGCTCCAGCTCCTGGCTCCGGCTCTAGCTCCAGCTCCAGCTCCACAGCCTGGTTTTTTCCACCGATTGTTAATCTACCGAAACATTTTAGCATCATTCCCTGAACTTGTCCCTTTAAAATTCTTCATCCAGTTTCCAAATAAGTTTTCGAAATATGGATCTTTCTCGTATTTTTCTTACGTACTTTCATCTTACTTTTGTAACCGATTTAAATTCAGATAAGTAAAATAATTTGCTTTACCTTCAAATGCTGCCATTTTTATTCCCATTCCCAGTCCGACAGTGAGAATTCTTAGTAGAAATTCCAGATTTGGGATAGAGTGTTTCCTGCTTTGGAAAAGATAAATAGAAGGCTGTGATGCAATTGCGGGCCCGAGGGTTGTTTTCTATGAATAATCACACTTAAAGGGGGAAATCCTATATTGGGAATAAGAATGGATCGATATGAAAATTGTCTCCTTTGAGATTCCCACTTTCGGATTTTTCATTCTTGAACGAAGCCTGGAATGAGGATGACGAAGATCTCTAAAATACCACACTTTTTATCCGTATTACAGTTACAATTTTTACAGTTAGTGTTACAAAATTTCTAATGTCTAAAATAGGAGAAACGTGTGATCATATAAATAAATAGAAATTTCTCTCCCAAGCCCTTCCCACGAGTTTTATGGCATATATTATATATATTACGGGGTGATTCATAAGTCTGTTACCACTGTAATGGTGAATAAAAAACTACAAACCGCAGTAAGTGATGTTTTTTTATACCATTACAGTGGTAACAGACATATATCACCCAGTGTATACATACTTATTATTTAAAGCATTATCAATTCCTATAGGCAAAAACCAAATTCGGCAAAATATTTTTTTTTTTAAATTTCCTTTCAGAAACATCCCTCTCGAAAAATCTAACAATAAATGAACTGACACCGATTAGAAATAATAAAATAACAAAGTTATATTTCCTTAATATTTGTAGCAAATAAATATGGTGATGAATAATATGTTCGAAAAACTCGCGAGGCTAAACTCTAACTTAATTAACAGCTATCTTTACGATATCGAATGACAAAAACATTCAATTTACATGATGTATGCAAAATATTAAAGGGGTGTATGCATTTCATGACAAACTCCAAATAACAGTAAAATGGAAAAACATTTTATGAATCATCATCATTATTATTAAGTAATAATAATAATTTTTAAAAAATATCACGTGTTTACATTTCCTCCAAAAGTGTCTCCCCCCGCCCCCCAAATAATTTTAACCAAACGCTATTCAGTATTTATTGGTAAAAATAAATATTACAAGAGTACAAAAATATGAAACAGGGCTTACAATTGCTAATTGGACTATTGATATGTATTTTTTCCTGCTTAATTTCCCCCTTAAGCTTTAGAATTTACTGGGTTATAAAGTTAATTATAAAGTTAATTATAAATTTAATTATAAATTTAATTATAGCAACAACGAATACGTTAACGTTACTTTACGGTTCAATCCTCAAGCGACAACGGAAGTCGTTATTTATTTGATTTTCGAATTCTTTTTTATTATGACGTTTTATTTGTACAAAAAGTTCTCGAATCACGTGACAAATAGTGTTCCGTAAAAGTATTGTAAGGAACGAGGGACATCTTCGTATAATATAAAACTGTTCCTTGAAATAAGGAACGGGTGGCAACCCTAGCAGACAGCATCTTCCCACCTATGTAAGCTCCGTGGCATCCTGATACAAACAACTTCGTTGATTATTCCGTTTTACGTTATTCCTCCACCAGAGGGAGCTGAAAAGGACGGTAAGCCACACCAACCGAGAAAAATAAGTCCCCTTTAAAAGGGAAAAAATGTAATGATGGGGTTGTTTAACGTCCTCCGCAACATCTAAGGTCATATGATGGACGGGACCTACAGCTTTACGTGGTGGGATCCAAACCACGTGTCGCTACTTAGTCTGGACGCAGAGAACGGTCTTCCAGCCAACTACTACCCAGACCCAATGTCGCTTAACTTCGCTGATCAACGGGAAGCGATGTTATGACATTGGCTACGACGTAACTCTTTGAAAGGAAAGTGCGTCGAGTCGAACATCATATTACCTTCAGTGGGCTCGTCACCATCCTATCCCCATTTCTCGGACTGGCTTGGGGGTTGGGGGCAGTCCTCGGCCATGATGATATAAAGCATATATTCCCTAGTTGTGAGGTTTCGAACGCAAAACCGGTTGTTCCAATAATTTTCAAGTGCCCATTTTATTCCTGCGAAGTTTCTTAATTAGATAGGATAGTCTATTTTTCAGTCTCTTCCTATTAATTATATTATTATTCCCTAAAAACTATTGAACTGTTTTAATTCTTCTGCATTCTTTAGTGTCTTTGTATTAGTTATATTATTTTATCCTAAATATCCTAATAATATAGGAGTTAGAGTCGCATCAGTTGGCCTGAACCTGTGCCAGTTTCTGATCCTCTTCGCTAATTACTGAATAATTATTATCAGTGGTGTAGTGCTGTGGGAACGGCGTTCCCTTACTTTTTTTGGTAGACGGAACGGCGTTCCCTCACTATTTCAAATAAATCCGAACTTACAAATCTCTAACGTCATGAAATTTTAATTCCCACCCTAGAAGAAATATGAGAAAGAATCATTAACTGTTTCATTTCTTTTAGCTTCGACTGAGGCAATGCTAGCCTATAAAGATCTGGTAAAAGTCACCACGGCGTACCAGTTGTTAACTTTTTTTTAGTTAATCATTCCAGTTGTTACAACTTGTTAGCTATTTTTATTGATCGTACTGGATGTCGTATATCTAATGACACTGGAAATACTGCATCTTCAACCTTGGAATATATCCTAATATCCAGTGAATATGACCTCAAAATATCCCTGAAATTGGTCAGATTTCAAAAGATTTCCCGGGGGGCTTACAGTGCCCCCGAATCCCCAGCTGTATGGGCTCGCCGCGCTCGCCATTGTCCCCCCCGCATCTGAGTAACACTTTCAAAATGCGTTTCCTCCCTTCTTTATTTAGCACTACACCATTGATTATTATCTATCCCCAACTTGAACGACTGGCACTGGCCTTTTATCCAACGATACTCCTTAATTTTAAATGAAAATTCTACTTAACCAAAATGAGTATTTGCTTAACATCCCCGTTGTAAAAGTTAAATTCTGAAAATATAATACACTGAAGCATTCATTAAAAGCTTTTAAAAGACGTTCAGTGACGGAGGTCAAATATTTATCTCTTGGAGAAACAAGCTTTCGAGCAAAACGTTCGAAACAGTTTTCGTGTAGAGCGTAACATTTGATTGGCAGTCTCAACAAACAAAACAAAACATCTTTATTGCGGATCATTCACAATCCATAGCCACTTAACCTAACATACAAATACTGTACAATCTTACGTCATAATCATATGATTATTATGCCTTAATTTTGTATATCAGTTAATGCTTTTTTAATTAATTTATGTACAGTTTAGTAACTTTTCTTAGGAATATAGATTGTAAAATTAACATTTTCGTTTAATTATCAGTATTTGTATCTGCAGATACTGTGTTCATTCTCTTACCAAATATATATATATATATATATATATATATATATATATATATATACAGGGTGGGCCGAAAGTCTGGATCCATAGGAAAATATTTATTTTAATACATAAATTACAACAAATGGTAAATACTTAAAATGAATATCAACTTTAACTCGTAAATGCCTATCCGTGATACTGTACAGTGGTTCGTACTCCAGTATAAACAACAAATTATAACAAATGCTCAAATTGGCGGCCTCTGACATCGAAACACTTAGGGATGGAATTTATGATTTTTAATAATTCTTCGAATTGACGTTCTTGAGATGCGTGTTTCATTTGATAATCTTCTTGTTGACTTTACTGGACTATTCGTTTAAAGTTTCACATACCATTGCAGAGGTATTTTCATCAGTTGCAGTTTTTGGACGACCAGAATGCCGTCGATCATGTACACTTCCTGTTTCTTTGAAACGTTTAAACAACTTGTCAACAGTCGCATGTGTTACTGGATGCTTATCAGGATGATTTCTATTGAATTCGGTAGCAACTTCTCTGTGTGTAGCGCCCTGTCTTGCGTACATGAGCACAAGTTCTACCCGGTCTTCTGTTGTTAGATTCGAAGCCATTTCTGGGCTGAAATAAAAAAGTATTTGAGTATTTATACTGGAGTACGAACTACTGTACAGTATCACGGATACGCATTTACGAGTTAAAGTTGATATTCATTTTAAGTATTTACCATTTGTTGTAATTTATGTATTAAAATAAATATTTTCCTATGGATCCAGACTTTCGGCCCACCCTGTATATATATATATATATATATATATATATATATATATATAAAATAATAAATAATAATAATAATAATAATAATAATAGTTAGCCATAAATTATTTCAGTTACATTTTCTATAATATTATTTGCAAAGTATAAAAAATATCTATATTTAGCCGTAACTTCAATATTTTTTCTCATCTGTAAAATCTGAGGAAAACCTAAAAGCATACTTATGTAAATTAATAGGCCTATATATTCAGTAAATATAATTCTCAAAAATTAAAATTTCGATAATGATATTGTTTTTGAGCCGATTTTCTAGATTAATTAACGGTTAATATTCGTTTTAATGCTTTGTTCGTTTTCGATAGAAGGAGACATTCTATGACAATTTAACATATACATTCGTATTCAGGACACCTTGAAACCTCAGGGAAACTGATAAAAATCAAGGAAATGTAATAATTATTTTTTATGAAAAAAAAAAAATTTAGACGTAAAAAGCAGCCATTATAGGCCATTGACCGAGTATTTAGCTCTTAACGCTGTTAAAATTTTAACGAACGTCGCCCTCTCCAGTTTTATGGGGAGACATCTCGTGGCAAAATTAGGAAACATAGGTCAAAACAACCAATTACATCTCGTTTTGGTTTCACGTGACCTTATCCGACCAATCAGAGACGTACATTTTGAATCTCTCATAATACATACTCATTCAAGAATGCTTTAGTCTGGTTTTTATTATGGTTTGAGGAGGTTGCGATTGCCTGGGTTTTTGGTACCTTGGAACGCAGTTCCAAAAAACTACTGTTGTTTGCGGTTCCTCAGAGAGACGCAACAACTCTTGTTCGCCTGATCCAGCAACATATTAGGCCTGGGACTACAATTTATTCCGACGAGTGGCGTGCGTATTCTCAACTTGGAAATCTAGGCTACATTCACCGGACAGTCAACCATTCACAGCGGTTCGTGGAAGACACCGTTCACATTCAAAATATTGAGTGTTGTTGGAAAGACGTGAAGAGCTGGATATTACGGTCTGGCAACAAAACCCAATCAGTTTAGGTTAGGTTAGGTCAGTTTAGGTTAGGTTAGGTCAGTTTAGGTTAGGTTAGGTCAGTTTAGGTTAGGTTAGGTCTGTTTAGGTTAGGTTAGGTCTGAACCAAAACACATTTTTCTGGTGTTTTTTGGTGTGATTTGCTCAAATCTGAACTTCGTTTCTTTGGGAAATGAGCCGTTTTTGAGAAATTTTCAATTTTAAAATTTCTCAAAAACGGCTCATTTCCCAAAGAAACGAAGTTCAGATTTGAACAAATCACACCACAAAACACCAGGAAAATGTGTTTTGGTTCAGAAAGGAGGAAAAGCACTAAAACGAATAATTACCTAATTAACTGTAATCTTGAGAATTAAGGAGTAGAGTCTCATAATATATATACTCGTATATAAAATTTTCAGATAATGATATCGTTTTTGAATGATCTTCTAGACTAATTGACTGTAATATTGAGACTTGGGCAGTAGAATCTTGTAATATACAATATAATTCAGAATACAGTGCTCTTTTTCTGGAAAAAAAGGTTCCGGAAGTCTGCTATAAATTTCCTACAACTTTTGCCAGTTGTTATCACGCTCCCAGACAAGCTCAATCTCACCCTCTCTAAAAAAAAGCCTTCCTATTCCTAGAATTTTGTCATGTAGCAAAATAGATAGATAGATAGATAGATAGATAGATAGAGATAAGTAACGTCGGAATGAAAATAAAAACCAACTTTTCTTCTGCATGTTGAAAATAAAAGGTACCGGAACGCCGTTCTGGCGCGTTCTGACAGGAAAAAAATTATATATGGTCCTGTTGACAATATGCCCTCTATAATAAATTAAAAAAATATTTAACGGGGGCAACAATTTGGTGTTTCAACCAAATAAATAATCAACTTAATAACGGAGATAAAAAGGTTTCATAGTTTTTTGTTTAATTAAGGAATAATTATTTACAGCGAGGAACCGTTAGTTTGTAGTGAAATGTGCAATATTACGATTAATGATTGTTGACAATAAGCGAGAGATTTTATACAGGATAAAAGTTCAATAATGCAATGTTGTTACGACCAATAATTAGGATGACAAAAATACAGTACTTAATAAACAACACAATAAGAAGCCTACTTGCGGTATTGCATTAACATAAAATATGTACAGTATATCCGATTGTCGGTATTGGAAAACATTTTCAGATAGCCTATGCGGTTAGGCTGAGAGTTTGTTTGAATTCATAAGCTGTATACCAAAGTAGCCTAGCACGACGCTGTAAACACTGTGGGGCAAGTGAGTTGGGCCTATGCAAAAGGGTTACAGACTGAGTTTACGTGAAAGGTATAGGCTGTAAGACGAGAAAGTCTATAAGCAAGATATTTATACGATGGTGGTGGAAGACGGACTGACTTTTTACTTCACCCCTTAACGGCTGGAGAAGATGCTTCGTCGGCGTGGTAAGGCTGAAATCCGACTCTGAGAAAACGAAAAGGTTCTTTGATGGTTTCCTAACGTTGGTACAAGTTTCTGACTTTTTGTGACAACTTTCGATAGCTCGGACTTGAGAAAGTGTTTACCAATAAAATCCGACGTAGGAAATTTTTATGTATTATTTCTTCATATATACGTATGTAGCGACGGAGACGACTTCAGATACTTTCGCGATTTCCACACAACCACGACAAAGATGACGTCACATCGCGAGCCACACTCAAAGCATTCTTTAAGGACTCCTGGGCACGACACCTCAACCATCTCGCCTCTGTCCTCGAAGGACCTCAGTGACACGTTAGATCCCATCATGTAATGACGTTGTAACAGGCCGTCTTGGCCTGGTGTCATTCATTTAACTATAAATGCCCTAATCATTACCTCCCGTTATTATAATACTGAAGTCATTATTCAAGTGCACATTCATACATTTCAGTCGAACTTTCATTCAAACAACTGCAACCTTATTCGTTTCATTTAAATCTCATTTATTTTGTTTAAAAGAAGAAAACTCGCTATTAATTTCTTTAATTAAAAACATTATTTGGTCTGCAAAAGACCTGGTGACCTCAGCCTCAAGTAAATAATCAGCAATCATAACAGTAATTAACATTCATTAACTTAACCTAATTAACTTTTATTATAGTGCCAACGAGGCCCTATATATATATTCTGAATTGTGAATAGCTACACTTAATCTAATCTAATTAACCTAAACTAAACTAAATCCAGCACCAATATTTCAGCGGGTAACAGTTTTCTTACGAGCGAATTAAAAGCACTGAGGTCGTGGATTCGACTCCTGATGGTGCTAGTAATAATAATCCGGGAGTTGGGCCACATTAATTAACCTAAGAGAGGTGCCACTTTCTGCCCCTCATGACTGATAAATTAAATTAAATTAACCTAACCACCATTATATCCTTTTCTTGAGATGCAGTTTTTTCATAACAAAAAAACGTCGGCATCAGCTTTTAAAAATTCATAGTATCAAGTTCAGGTTTCAGGTTTTTGCTCGAGTTTCTGATGGACAAAGAAAGTATGATTTTCAGTATGAATTAGTCATTTTAAACAGGTGTATGATAATATTTGGGTCTAAAGAAAATTAATATATCAGGATGCATATATTCATGCTTTTTGAAATGATGATGATAGTGTTAAGAAGCGTGTTATAACAGGTTTATTTATAATTATTTCTAAGGACGTTCAGAATTCGTCGTAATAGATTTGTGAATGAGGAAGTAATAAATCTAATAGCTGTGTTTGACAAGAATTTTCCTGAGAAAGAAAGTTCTTTTGGCGGAAAACAAAGCAATGGTGCCGAGAAGAGATGAAATGGAACAACAGGGACAGCTATCCAAAAATGACATTGAACATTGATCCTACGTTCAAGTCATACTTACCTAATGAAATTAAATTTGTTAATGGTTCAATTAATAGCAATGACAACGTGATACGACCGAATTTAACGAGAGGAACAACTAAAGAGGGGTGTATTTACGCTATTCCTTGTAAAGGGTGGCCAAAAAAGTATGTACGAGAGGGAGTGGATTTGTACAGAAAGATCTATCAACATACTGTAAATATAGCCTGAGGACATGGAATAATAACCGCTCGTTAGTTAAAAACATACGGAAGAGTACAATTATGCAGTTGACGTGGGAGATATACAGATTCTAAAGAAAGTTTCAGGTTTAGAATGCATAAAGATTTTAGAATCATCTTCTATAAAAAAATTCTGATGGTTTTAATTCAAGTTTGGGTTCCAACAAAATGGCCAAATTCGTTTATAATTTAAAAGAAATCTAAAATGATAGAGCATCAAGTAGCCAGATGTACGAGGCCTCCTTGTATTTATTCTTCTTAATTTTCCGTTTCTTAGTTTACTCTCGGCTGTCATTGCACTTCTAAAAAAATTTAGATATAAATTGCACATCAGTTACGCAGTTCAACGTAACATTTTTGTAACACTGAATTCGGTTTCCAACATTAGCGTAACTTTTCCAGCATGAACGAAAGACTTTTTTCACCTCTATTTCGTTCCGTAACTTTTTATTGTTCAGGAAGTAAAACCTATATACAATATTTCGTTCCGTAACAATTCCGTAACTTTTGTTGTGTTTTTCTCTTTTTGGCTAACTTTGTCCGAACTTTTTCAACAATGAAAATTGTGTGAATTCTTCCAGATAAATATAACCAATAAATTCCCAATTTTCTTGCATAATATGCACAGTATATAACATATTATAAAACTCAGATTCTAATTAAAATAAGGTAACTATAAACACATGTTCATGCGTAGGTTTGGAATGAAATATAATTATAAACCCGCGTTTAAAATGAGTTTATATTACTGTTTACTCGTAGGTGTCTGGCCTAAGACAAAAATAATGAAGGCGCTAAAAGGTGTGTATGAAATGTATTTCTGAATTTTCATTTTATGGTATGATTTTTTTTATTAATGAAGAATCTATATTATATCTTTACTCTGAAGAAAATTATCTTTGGGATGTAATTTTGAGAGCTGTTCAATCTGTGCATGTGTACTTGTGTTGTTTTGCCTACTTCACAGTTTACATGAAGTGTATGGATGATTACTCTTTAAAAATGGATTTAAAGTATGGTTGATTATGGCCTACATTATAAGTAGTTGTCTTATACTACAAACTTTTCTCACTGTTATATAATATAGTTTAATACAGTTGAGCAGATTAAGTACAAAGTGATAAATACACATTTAAGTTAGGTTACATACAAATTTCAGTCTGAATTAATATATACCAAAGTGTGTACATAGTTCCAACAACTTAACTTTGGAAATGTGTGATGTGCTATTGTTAAATTTAGTAATGTAAGTTTTTCTACGATATTTTTAAGGTTTATAAAATATATTTCCTATTTTATAAGTTAAATCTCTAAAATTGTTCAAAATTAACACTCAATAGGTAGGGTGGGGTCAGAATGATCCACGTCGATTTTTTCAAGTCGATATTATCACACTATATCCAAAGTCAAATAAAACGTTTTGGCTCCTTCCTTTGCATTTCCGACCATATTAACAAGATATTCTGATATAACAAAGATTAAAGTTGTTTATGTGGAATAAAAACAATTTTGAAGTTTATTACACAGGGGTCATTTTTTCACACCCTACCACTTATGATGCAAATATTTTATGCTACCTGTTGAGAGTTAAGTAATTCCCAAACAAATAAATGTACCCCTGAAAGTATTCAAATTAGGGAACAAAATGTTTGTTTAGAAGTTTTTTTTTAATGTTGAACGTTATTTTTACAGTACGAGTGTGACTGTGATTGATATAGGTAAATTTGTGCTGCCTTGGGAAAGAAACACGAACTTACGGGGCATCTTGCTCCTGAAGAATCAGGACTAAAAATAACTGGGGTTGTCTCAATACAAACTAACGAAAATTGCAATCAATTGAATATCGATATGGATGTTCTTTGGACTAGACTAACACAGAACATTGTTGCTTTCAGTGGTGATGAACCACGTACGAAAGCCTCGTCAGTATTTTGACCCCCCACCCCTACTTGCTTGGCAATGCTGCTGCGAGTTGCTCGTACCCTGAAATGGGTGTATAGAGGGAATGGCGCTCAATGTAAAAAGATTTTTAACTCCTCATACTTTCACTGAAATTATGAATATATCGATACACCTATATCCCAAAAATGTTCCTGTTTTTATTTGCCTCTTACTTTATAATGGATGTATATTTTATCACTAGGGTTTCTACATACTTCAGAAAGGTAACAGATTGGGGCTTTTATTCTGTATACATCTCTAATCTTTCTTTACTTAACTAATAAATAGTGTACATTAAAACCGTTCTTTCACCATACCATACTTAAAGTAATAACTTTTTCTAATTTCGTTGAAATTAGGAAAAGATAATACCACTACCAATAAACTATAACCTATTAAGTCATAAGTACATTATCCCAGGTTCACAGTGGTTAGCAGCAGGATGGAGCACCTCCACACACTGTGATACTCAACATTTTGAGGAAGCATCTTTCCGTGCGACTAATCTCCCTTAATGACCCAGTAGAATAGCCCCCATACTCACCTGACCTCACACCCCTTGACTTTTTTTTGTGCGGTTATAGGATCTATTCTACCAAGCCGAAGATACTTGAAGACCTAAAGACGGTAATCGAGGTAATGGTCAACATCCCAGCTGAGCTATTCCCAAAAATTATGTCAAACATTTGTATGAGATTGAATATTGTGTTAGGAAGAAAATGGCGATTCCACTAAAACATGTTTAATGAAGGTTAATAAACCATATTTTACGTACCCATTGCGTTTGCCTTTATGTCTAGATTCTTTTTTGTTTAGCTTAGAACGTTTATTTAGAAATAGTAACATTTTGGGGGGACACCTGATGTACGAGTATATTATGTGTGTGGTGTGTGTGTGTGTGTGTGTGTGTGTGTGTGTGTGTTTATTTTTAAGTAATCATAGCAGAATTAATAAGCACACCATTGACAGAAAATCTACAAAAAAAAAGGGTTAAATAAATTACTTAATTGGGCCCTGCCTGTCCCCTTGCCTGTCCAGGCCCAGAAAACTTTACCTTTTTTAGCCCCATACCTGGGTCCTGCATGACGGCCATATCTGTACTGTATTCCGTTTATACCAAATGTATACCTGCTCTTATTCTATTATAAATTAGTGGTATTTATTTATTTACTTTGGCAAATACTGTAATTCTTTTCAGACATATAAGGCGGAGCAACAAGCTTGACCTTCGTCAGGATGAACAATTCGGGCGGAAGCATAACCAAGGTTATAGTTGCTTGCTTTCACTGAAAATGGGAAGTGGATCTCCTGAAATGTCTGAATAATAAAGATATTAGTTCAATCATTGGTCTTCCTCTTCCTGCCGAGCTGTCGGTCCCCTAGTAAGAACCCTCTTTCTCAACCATATATATATATATATATATATATATAAAGGAAAACGAAGGACACCAAACAGCAACAGACCGGCTGGTCCCTACGAGGCTGTCTGTTTAGGGAGGAAGGTTATAAGTTGAGAGAAAATTTAAAGACACGAACATTTTAAAGCAAAGCAGAGAGAGGTTGATAAAAAGGAGGGAAATTTAAAGATAAAGTGAAAATTTTAAAGCAAAGAGGAGAGAATCTGAGTGAAAATTCTTCAATACTTTTATGCGCTTGTAAATGCTTCTAACTGGGTGCTTAAGGCAAGATAATTATCATCTCTAGCCTCTTTTTAAAGGATTCGACCGAGTTACTTTCAACTACGCTCATTGGCAATCCATTCCACAAATTAACTATACGAATGAAGGAAAAATGTTTAGCTTCATTAGAATTAAAATATTTACCCACTAATTTCAGACCACTACCGTGAGTTCTATCTGCATTTCTGAAGGTGAAATATTTTTCGGTGTTGACGTTATCATTTTATATACCGGGTGTCCCAATAAAATGTTTACACATCATATTGACATATATATATCTCAGCATGCACACTTTAGATGATAGTAATATGCGCTGATGTATTAGTATATTTATAGTAATAGTATGATATTTAAGTACAATACACCATTACTTTACTAACAGTAGTATCCCTTGTTACAGGAAATGGCGGCATTGCAGTTATCGTTTGAGCAACGTAAGTGGATTCTGAAGCACTACTGGAAGACGGAGAATGTGGCTGAGGTACAGAGACATTGGAGAAATGAGTTTGGAACATTACCACCATCACGGGTAACAATTACAAGATTACGTGATAAGTTTGAGACTGACGAAACAGTGCAAAGCGTCAACAAAGGCCGATCTGGAAGACGTCGCGCTTCAACTGACAGTGAAAGTCTTGAGACCGTGTTACAGGCCTTCACAAACTTTCCAAATAAATCTACAAGGCAATGTTCTCGTGAGACTGGTGTTTCTAAATCCAGCGTTCATCGTGAAAAGTGGAAACCTTCCATACCTAGACTGCTCCATGGAATGAGGACGATCCAGATCGTCGAAAAGAATTTTGTGAGTGGTTTTTGCACATGTGTGATGAAAAACAATCTTTTCTTGATTTCATTGTTTGGTCCGATGAAGCCACTTTTAAACTTAATGGTACTATCAAGCGACACAAATGTGTGTACTGGGCCACCGAAAATCCAAACGTAACAGAAGAACGAGCATTTAATCAACCAGGAGTGTCAGTGCGGTGTGGTCTGTCTTTCAGAGGACTGATAGGGCCATTTTTCTTTGAGGACACTGTCACAGGTGCTGCTTACTTATCAATGCTGCAAGACAACATTGTACCTTCAATCAGAGCTCTTTTTTTGGAAGAAGTGTGTTACTTTCAACAGGATGGCGCGCCACCACATTACCACAATGACGTTAGAAATTTTCTCAATGTTTGTTTTCCTAGAAGATGGATAGGACGTAAGTAGTATAGCCGCAAAAGGGGAGAGTGCAGGAATGTTGCAGGTTATTATGTAATGTTGCAAAGGGGGTGGGGGTTGTTGCAAAGGGGGCTGTTGCAAATGGGGGTTGTTGCAAAGGGGGTTGTTGCAAAGGGGGGTGGGGGGAAACTTGGAGGCGGCGTTATCCCCCAAGAGAAAGAAGGAGGAGAGAAAGGAGGAGAGGTGTTCACCTGGCAGGAGCCAAGTGCACATTAAGACTTCAGCCGAGTTGGCGTTGTTTTATAGGCTCCTAATCAGCCAGTTGGCGTAAATGGCTTGAGTTGCCAGATACCGCGATACCATTGTATACATTATTATAGACTCCTAATCAGCCAGTTGGCTGTAAATGGTTGTCAGATACCTCTTTTTAGCAGTATTATTGCATACATTATTATTATATACGCCTAATCAGCCAGTTGGCTGTAAATGAGTTGCCAGATAGCTCCATGTATTCCGAAGACAGAGTTGCCAGATACCATTGTATACACTATTATAGACTCCTAATCAGCCAGTTGGCTTAGAAGGCTTAAATATTGCCAGATACCTGTTGTATACATTATTAGAATACCGGTAGTAGAAGGCATAACAATAAACAACATTGCATCATTCTTTTTATTATAAATATATAGAAAATAAATATACATTTGAGGAATATGCGTATAACAGAAATATATACACACAATTATGGATATATATATATAAAATAAAATATACATTTCATACACACTTCAATAGAAATATGTACATAACAGTACAGGAGAAATATATACACACACACACACACACAATTATGGTGATATATAAAATAAAATATACATTTCATATACACTTCAATAGAAATATGTACATAACAGTACAGGAGAAATATACACACACACACACACACACAATTATGGTGATATATAAAATAAAATATACATTTGATATACACTTCAATAGAAATATGTACATAACAGTACAGGAGAAATATCAAGCAAAATATATATATATATATATATATATATATATATATATATATATATAAACACAAATCAATAGAAATATGCGTATAATCGGGGAAATGTCAAGCAAAATATATATATACAATTCACTTTTTTCAAAATACTAAACTCGGTCTTAATCGAGTTTACAATTACATCATTATTGCTCTGCATTACGCAGTATATGCGGCTTAATAATATTTCACCGCTTAAAGTATAGGGAAACCTGTATTCGATATGAATGGCTTTCATATCGTTCAGTACTATTTTTGTTCCCACTTTACAACCGGTTGGTAAGTCATCTTTAAACACGTCTAGAATAGAATCAAAAGCACGCACAAAGAGTTCATCGTTAGCTACATTATTAAACACAAGTTTATAAGAACGCTTTTCCAATCGAGGGTTTATTTCTACCGACTCGAGCTTTTCAATCGTGAACTCTTCACTCAACATAGCGGCAATTGAAATAATCTTCTAAATCGTTACGACAACTGCGCGTTATATAAAGAAATAGTTCTTCAGGGTGAACGGTGTAGGTGAGCTCAGCCTTGTACCGATCAATTGCTTTGTACCAAAGTTCATGGTATTTCAAAGAGTCTAAACTTTTTAAATAAACATCCAGCACTAGACCATTCTCACCAGCCCTACACTCGGTAAACCCATCGAGCAGAGCAGTGTATGCGTATTCAAGTACTGTATCAAAATAAAACATATCCGTAACACGCGCGTCTAATATAGGTTTCAGTTTACGGAATCCGACGATTTCAAACATTCTGTCGAGGATGAAACGGTTTCGCGTAGGAATAAGAGCGTTATTATCAGAAGCATTCTTCCACATCAGCCTTATATCAATGCACGGCCGATCGTTATTTATACACAACGTACATACAACGGCGTATGAGGGCGCGTCACTAATCTGCTCTCTTCTTGTACCTACGTTAGCAGGTATTTTATAACGATCTTCACACCACTTCTCAACTATCACGAAGATTCTATTCATCTCCTCGATACTTAAATAAACCCGTTTGTTTGTCGGCCTACATTCCGTTTCCAGTACATAGCTAATGGTACCGGAATTACGCCTGAACACGCGCAACGATTTCGTCACGGACACATCGTACGAGGCGTTGAGAATGCTGCTCAAAGGAAGTTCCATCGTATTCGAGGAGCGCACGTCCACTCGGTTCAAGCTCTGAGATAACTATGAGCCGTGTGAGGCACAGGCAGGAACGGTTCGACGGGCGGCTGACTCGATGATACGTGAATGGGCATGTTCGTACGACTCGAATTGTTGCACATATTTGTTTTTCCGTTTCGTCACTACCAGCCTACGCACTTTGGATAAGAACTAGGCGCTAATCATCTCCACACTCCGGCGCACTATTTGAGAGGAACATATGCTCATATTTTTCCTTTCTACCCATCAAACGATACTCGTCTCTAAAATCTGTTAAAAACTCACGCATGGCACTAGCCACAACCTCACTATGAACCTCATCATGATATACGTTAATATAGTGATAAAAACACCTAAGATTGTCCATGATCACGAGATTCACATTTTCAGACGTAGGGTATGAGTAATCGACATGGTGTAGCATGACGTAATACCGCTTGTCACACCACCCATCCACAAGGCTCATTATCCATACCTGCTGCTTCTCTTCTGCACGCGTTGTTTCTTTTACTTCACGGTGTATGTGAGACTTTATAAAGTTTAGCCCTGCAGCATACTTCAGCACATCGTCTGTGCAACGAAAGCCTTCAACAGTCTCACCAGAACATCCGTAGAGTATTTGTACATCTTGGAACTTCGCACAATCCAATGTGGTTTTAAAAGAGGCAGAGGAGGGGGGAATAGGAAGTTTTTCGGTATCCACCACATCCTCACACTTTACTGAATACCATTTCATAAACGTTGTGCAAGCAATATTAAAGGTAGCCATTTCAATATACGTCTGATCTGAATACACGTCTGATCTGAATACACGTCTGATCTCTCGGGCTTACTGCGGTCGACTGACCACGCAGGGACTCCCAGATAGTAGCATGACTCACGCAGTGGGCGGAGCTTAGAACTTTCACCTACACACACACACACACACACACAAAGGAGAAAGTGAAACGCTATTTGATTTATTTAATAAACGAGATATTCAAGTTATATATATTTACAAATACGATTTAATAAACGAGATATTCAAGTTATATATATATATATATATTTACAAATAGATACGATTATATACAAGACGTGTGAGTTAGAAGCATCATTGGTATCCAAAGGGTACGGTATCATAGGTGCCAGGTAACTGGTAACGTTTCCTATAGGTGTTACGGCACACCATCGTACCCCTAAGTTCCTTCACGCCCCCAGCTTCTGCGCCCGAAAATTGTGGGTGCCTACAATTAGTTGGGGAGGTTGTTCATCATCGTCCAAACATACTAGATCCTTCAACGACTCAAAGTTAACAACCTCCCGATTCGCATGGTTGAGCGTAATACCCTTTGCCTTCACGATATATTTCATTTCATCCCCTACCCTGACCCGTACCCCATAAGTCTTAGGTCCTGTTGAGATAAAAGAGTCGGCGTATGCGTCGTCCCCATACTCATCCTTGATCTCATCAGTGAGCTCGCCGAGGAACTCCCCAATAGCGGGCATGTAATCACCCTCCCTCTCTGTGAATATCACGCTATCTGTATCGGCATACAATACTCTCCGCCCAAGAGAATGCAATAGACCCCAAAGTTTTATACGGGCGAAGGCTGTTGTGAAGCTCGCCACAGGTATGTTTGTAACCCTTGAGGTATCTGTGGCAAATTCAGTGTTGTTGTACTTTATTACGTAAGTATTACCTACATTCACGATCTCCATGACCTCTTTATCGGGGGCATTGGCATAATCCCAGACATCGCTATAACTTTGTGCCAAATGAATGTTCCCTCTGCCGGTATTCTGCGCAAATTTTCCCCATAGACTGTTTAGACACAACTTTGCACTAAAGCGCTTGCCAGGATTCTTTACAATTTGGACACGATCAAGTTGTATACCTTCGCGGTCGCGGTAACGTTGAATATAGGCAGACTTTTCATCTTCGGTATCAACTCCTCGCGGATACCCTGATGCTTCAACCTTATCCTTCAAAAAGGCGTTTATATATGGTGTGAAAAGGTTGGGGAGCTTCTGAAACCTCCACACCTCGTGTATCTTCAGTATTATATAACCATGGCGTACGGCTAGGGCCAGCTCAGGACTTGTATATACGTCTCTGATCTTACGCTGGTGGGGTATATGGTTACATTCGCCGTTATCCTCTTCCGCGCACTTCACGCACAGGGGGAAACATGAGCTTGTCGTCGATAACGACAGGTAAGATCGGCATCCATAAATTGCGTGGGGGGAGTACGTCTACGAAAGAGAGCCCAAAGTAATGATCATTCATATTTTTTGAAAATTCATTGATGGAGGGTATGCTAGGTCCCACCAGTTTCTCAGGAGCGCCCACGGGGTACGGATGGCTCTTCATCACGTATGGGTATAAAGAACAGAAATCGTAGTAATGGAGCTTCACGCCCACCGTAGGTGGAAAGTATAGTCTGAATGGATTTGTACGTCCTCCAAACAAGCTATCACCACATTTGAGAGGGTCCAGCACCATTGAACGCTTGATCGTTTTTATTTCCTCACGGTATACATCGTCTGTCTCCATCCGTGCATCATATTCATGCTCCCACAAGACTTTGTGAGTGAACTGTGATCCTATAAGTTGATCGCGGGTGCGGGTCCCTGCAAGACAGTCGGCAGGAGATCTACCGTGGATATCTCCGACGATACCGCACTCAGGGCGGGGGCATCCATGCCACCAGCATCCATTAAAGGAATACACAGTCTTCACACCAGTGACACGGTTTTCACTTAACCCATCAACCCAAAAAACACGTCCATTAATCTTAATGGGTACTTCACCCGTGTTGCGGGCGTGCTTTATGTATACACCTGTTTGTTGCTGCAGGTGTATGAGCCAGTAAATAGCCTTGTGTCCGTAACTGCGGGGGTTGTTTCGGTGAATAATGGCTAAGGTGTCTTTAGGCATGAAGTTATTCTTGAACACCGTAAAACATAATGATGCGATGGTGGTTGCGACTTGCAGTGGATCGCATTTGAAATGGGCTATGTACATATTTCTAAAGGCCTGGAAACATACTCTAAGCACGCGCACATCATTCACGCAATAACGCTCACATTCATCAGCTATATATAAGGGTTACTTTCATTAAAACTGTCGTAGTATCGATCAAAGTCTTCACGTTCATCCATGCAGTCAAAATAATGTTTGGGGGTGGTGGGCCTACGTAGTTTAAAGTCTCGCTGGTGAGGAATGTGTATGGGAAGTATCCTTTGGAAACTTCAGCTGCTACTCCATCACCTTGGGTAGCTTTGCTAATTTACAAGGTGTGAATAATAAAGTATCTTTAAATTGTACATTGCCTTTATCTGCATCTGTATTAATTTGTTGCCTCTTTTCAATGGATCACCTGTAAATATCTCAGAGGATTCGTGTTCAAGCAACTCCTTATAAAGGAACTGCGTGTCAAACTTTGCCCCGTTATGGGCGAGAATATACACAGTCATTTTTTTGAACTTGTCGGCTAACTTGACAATATAGGACACAAATAGTTTCACAGGACTATCGCTGACATTCGTTTTAAAAACGTTTGTCCGTTTACCGCATTTGGGGCACTCGTCACATTCGATACCCATACACTCATCACAGATGGTCTGGCTCACAAGTAAATGTGGAATTACCTCTTTGGTTTCAGCGTTCGTATATGTTTCTATATCGTAGTACACAGTTATACAAGGGTTATTTTAGGCTTAGCATCTTTCATATAACACACATGCTTTACTCCATCCGCCTTATATTCCTCCTGGCATGTAGGACAGTGAATTACGTCGCACTTGTGCTTAAATTTTCCCCAATTATCCATTGTGTGAAACATACCACATTCACAGATTCTCATTTTCCTGCACGTACCAATTGATTTATGGAGATCAAAGCAGCTATTATTGAAAAATGTGCGTCTACACACATCACAGTCTCTCTTCTCAACTACACGGCTTTCACATTTGGTGCTTTTACACTGCTCACATACCATGTGACATTCTTTACAATGTCTCACTATATCATCCGCAAACTCGAGGCACCCCTTACACAAATCATGATGTCTCCCATATTTTCGACTTTTGTCATAACTCGCGTAAAGCCCCCTTATATTACGGATGGGGAGATACATTGTTCCTGACAATCCTAAAATAAGTAGGGGCCTTGTACGATCTCTCACACAGCTTTTAAAAACATACACAGTCCGGCGGCGATCATCCAAACCAAATATAACTATGCGCACATTCATTTCCTGTTCTACCTTTCTCAGCTCTTCAGGACCCATATTACAGTCAAATTCAAGTTCACAGTCTACAGCTAGTTTACGGGCACGCTCAACGATCGTAGGCAGCCAAATTTTTTGAGTCCGTGTATTTTGTACAGTAAACATACATGCTAAGAGTACTGCTATAAAGCCGCAACCACGATCGACGTTTATATGCCTTCGGTAAATAGTTGGAGAATTGAAGTTAAGAGTGTACGGTATGGCACTATGACCCGCAACACGGAATACACGGTCAATATTTACCGTGAAGTTGTCCATATTGAAGGCTATACTACTTTGGACGGCTTGCATTATACGCCCTAATATATATTCTACATCTTCAGCAGCCAAACGTCTAAACGGTACTATCACCCAATAATCGTCTACATCACCGTCATCTGACCCGAACCAAAGGACAGACTCGTCCTGACCTCACGCTCGTCGCGATTCTGAAGAGCAAACTCTATAATACGCTCTACAACCCTGCGTATCCCGCGCTCAATTCCATTGCTATACAGGGCTCTATGGTCGACCCTGACTCTATACCGATTTCAGTCAAGGCGGGGTGGGGGCTGCGGCGGCCGCACCAACTCGAACGTAATAACATCCTCAACAGAACGGGGGGCGGATGAATAGTGGCTATATTAGGTGCTGCTGCTGGGGGCCCTGTTGCGTAGGAGGGTTGGGGATCTATTATTGTAGACTTAACAGAACGGGGGGCGGAATAAGGGGGTATATTAGCGGGAGATGCTGCTGCTGGGGAGGTTGTTGCGTAAGAGGTTGAGGGTGTGGGGTCTGCTGCAACAGGTACGTATTTCGGCCGCTTTATACCTGATGTGGGGTTCTCATACCTCCGCTTGGACGTGCAACCTGTATCGCTGGTGAGGGTTCAGGGGAGGAGATCACAAACTACACTATCATCGTCATCCGTAATGATAGGGTGCTCTACCTCATCGTCGGTCTGTGGGAGAAGAAATATAAGGATCAGCACTCAAAATTTGTAATATTTTGTAAATGACCCACTTAGGAGTGTGACGTGTTAGAATGGACTCTGTAGAAAAATTCAGATTCACGAGCCCATCCACATGTATTATATCTGGACCTACAGGATGTGGTAAAACTGTGTTTATGCTTAAAATCATTAAAGAAAAGGGGGAGATGTTCTCGAAATTTGTGCATAAAGTTATATGGTGCTATTCGACGAATCAATCAGTGTTTCAACGAGTACCAGATGATATTTTGTTCCACAAAGGTGTATATGACGTTAATTCGCTAAAGGGAACTGAACATACAATCATTGTAATTGACGATCTCATGTTGGAGATGGATAAAACGTTTGCCGAGACATTTACAGTATACTCCCACCATCTTAACATAAGCGTGTCTTCATCAATCAGAATCTATTTTTCAAAAATAGATACATGCGCGATGTGCTCGTTTAAATACGCAATATCTAGTCTTATTCGCGCAACGTAGAGATGTATCACAAATTGGGGTATTAGCCAATCAAATGTTCCCGAATCAGCGTAAGGAGTTTTGGAAGTTTATAAAGAAGCTACAAGCACGCGTTACGGATATTTGCTTTGCGACCTTCATCCGCGAAACACGTTTAGAGTGCTTCTGCGAACGAATATATTTCCAAACGAGCCTGAAACGGTGTATATTCCAGAATGACAAAGAGACTAAAGAAATACCATGAATTAATAAAAATCTATCATCGACTGCCCCGGGCAATGCAGCAGATGTTTATTAAAAATATCGACGCCGACTTTTTAAAATGCATCTGTGAAATCTGTCTTAACGTTATAAATTGCAATGTATCAATGAAAACCCATCAGAAGGCTCGCCTACGCCGCTACAAGAACATAATACGTACACTCGCTCGTAAAAGTCAAACTGTAGCGAAGAAAAAACGAGTTATTGTGCAAACAGGAGGGTCATTTCTCCCCATCTTATTTTCAGTTTGGGCCCTTTACTGACTAGATTAATATAATGAAGAAAGTGGTAGTGATTCCCCACGAGGTGTACGCCTCACTGCAAGAGAGACACGGATCTAGATCCCCGTAAAAGCAGACTTAAAAGAATGGAAAGCGAATTGTTAGCCCTATTAAACAGTGAAAAAACACCTGATGAGAAAAGAATCTTATACCAAGAAGTTCTGCAGAAATTTCTTCACGAGTACGAAAATTATAAGAGCCCTACAGAGATTCCTGTGGTTATTAGGCACAGCACGGGGGACGATGGCGACATAGGACCTGTACCCGACGACACAGCTGACCAACCAAAAAGATTAGCCACACAACATATCGAACATGTATTAAAAAATACCCTCCCACTTACATTGAGGAGTAAAGGCTTAAGTCTTTATAATCTATTGAATGAGGATCCCGCCATACAATGGACCGATACAGGGGAGATCATTGTGGAAGGATCAAAGGTACAGGGATCGAATATCGTAGACATTGTCCATGATCTGGTGAGAAAGTGGGATAGGCCATCAGGCTGGAAGCATATTAAAGCAAGACTACAACAAATAAATGTCCCTAAAACGTTGATAGGAAATCTGAACAGGTTAAAAGACTTGGAACACGCAACGTCTGTGACACAATTGAAGGCGCCGTCACCCCCTGCGGTAACACCTTTGAAGAGGAGCAAGAAGAGGTTAAACCAACCCTACCCACGTGCCTCTAAAATACGCAAATGGCTAACGTATTAACTAAACGTTATTATGACATTTCTACCCCATCCTCTTACGGCGGCGTAGATAGACTGTACAGAAGTGTTTACGGAGTAGGAAAAAAAGATGTTGAAAGATTTTTGAGGGAGCAGGACGCTTATACGCTTCATAAGCCTGTGAGAAAAAGGTTTAAAACAGCCAAGACAACGGCTTCCTCGATTGATTCTATTTGGCAAGCAGATTTAACAGACATGCAAAGATATTCTGTGTATAACGATGGTTACCGCTACATTCTATTCATAATAGACGTGTTCTCTAGATATCTGTGGCTAGTTCCTCTGAAAAATAAATCACCTGAAACAGTTGCTAAAGCCACCAAAACGCTAATGTTAAAAGAAAACAGGGTTCCTGGCTATTTTTGTACGGATATGGGGAAGGAGTTTATAGGCCGTGCTTTTCAGAATATGTTGACAGAGTTTAATATCAGCTATTACACAACCAATTCTATACATAAGGCTTCTTTAGCTGAAAGAGTTCAGCGCACCATAAAGGAACGCATGCACCGTTATTTTACACATAAAAACACATACAGATTTCTAGACATTCTGGAATCATTGGCATCATCCTACAACCGCTCACACCATCGCACGATTGGGGCAACACCTAACGAAGTTTTAGAAAGAGGTACGCTCCCGAGAAGAGATGGACCACCACCACCACCACCACCACACTCTGTGCGCTTCAAAATCAATGATTATGTAAGGCTGTCGCGTTCGGGGAATAAATTCGCAAAGGGTTTTGAGCAAGGATGGACACGCGAGATTTTTAAAGTTAGGGCTGTGAGACCTAAAGGTGTGATAATGATGTATTACATTGAAGATTTGAATGGGGAAGAAATCTCAGGAGGCTTTTACCGCGAGGAATTGCAGAAAGTTGCTTTTAATTTAGAAAAAAATGTGTTTAAAATTGAGAAATTTTAGGAAGCAAAGGTTCAGGAAGGAGAAAAATGTACCTGGTGAAATGGCTAGGGTACCCAGAAAGCTTCAACACCTATATAAAAGCTGATGCAATAATGAAGCTTAAATAGTATGCAACATGGCTCCTAACCATTTCTACGTCACACTCCCGTCCTCCTCGTCCCTGTCTGTACACCCTAACAACACGCTAGCCAACTTTGTAACAGAACTCCATGGGCACATTGAATTGGGTCGTGATTCGTATGAGGTGGGGATATGCGAAATTCAGCTGGACACCGTCTTTTTAAATATTGAACATAAAGAAACCGTTTTTACGATTCTTAGAGACATTGACGAGTGTGAAAAAGCTGGGGTAGCTATGGATGAAACTATGCGCATCGCTGGACTAAGATTGCACGGTATTACAGTACAGAAGTAAGACTAGGGCCGGGTCAATATGGTTCGGCCGAGGATGTTGTGAGAGGCTTAAACGTAAGTTTAAGAAACTCAAACCTTACGAATGATTTAGTATATGAAATCGTAAACAACCTGCACATACACTAATCCTAAAATCAAAGACTAACAGATGTCTTAAAGAACATAGAAAGTTCAAAATTCTAACCAACGGCCGATATAGCGCAGCCTTCCAAAGAGACACATTTCACGAGACACAGTATAACTTGTCCAGATTAATGTATCAATTGAAGATGGAGAAATTGGCTGAAAGGTCCCCAGACATGTGCTATATTTACAGTAATATAGTGGAGCACCAGTTTGTTGGGGATACCCAGGCACGCCTGCTGCGCATTGCTCACATCCCCAACCATAGAGGAAGGAGTTTGAGTATTACATATGACAGACCCCATTATGTGAATGTCGCAACTAATTTAATAACCAATATACAATATATATAAGAACGATTGAGGGCGAAAACTTCCCATTCGGTAACGGGAGCTTAACAGTGAAGCTACACTTTCGACGCACTGAGTTATAATGGATAGAAAGCCTTTCACCGTCTATCGAGGGATGCGATACCAGCGCGGTAGTGGACTTGGATCCATTTTTTCATCCATACTACGTACGGCTGTTCCTTTGCTGAAGAGGGGTGCCAGATACCTTGGAAGGAAAGCGCTACAATCAGGCCTTAACACTGCAGAAGACATATTGGCCGGGGCTAAACCTAAAGAAGCTCTAAAAAAACATTTAAAGCGTACACGGAACGAAATCATCAAAGATGCAAAGAGAAAAATGCGTGGTGGCGGGAAGAAGAGGAGGGCTCCCCGGAAGAAGAAAGAAGGGGTCACGTGGTATTAAACGTAAAAGGCTATCAAAAAAGAAATGCTGTAAGCGAATGAAACCTATGGTTGACCACTTTTTTGACTGATATAAGCTAAGGATATTGATCTCATGAATCATAGTTTGTTTACCACTTGTCGAGAGAGGAGTCACTATTTCGCCATGGCACGCTTCATCCACCCATGTAGTTCACAATGCTGTAAATCGGAGCTGTCCTTTTTGAGCTCCCCAACCCAAGTTTCTATTGAGCACAGTGACTTTATTACAATTAACCCTTTAAACACAATTAGTTCCCCGAGTGCACCTATAGAATTCGTGATACCCAGCTCAGGTCCTTACTTTTTTGATCCAAGCTGTGTGCACATGTACGCTAAGCTACGTATAGCCCATTCTGATGGAATGGCCTGCGATGACAAATATGCTGTATACCCTGAAACAAACTTTCTGCACGCCATATTCAACCAGTGTGACGTATATTTAAATCAGACCAACATATCGGCAGGCACGGGGTACTATCATCTACGAGCCTATTTGGAAAATGTCCTCAACTTTTCCAAAGAAGCGAAGGCTACCTTTTTAAGTGCGGAGGGATATTATCAAACTAAAGATGAAAATAGTATAAAGGACAAATTTAAAAATTCTAAAAAGAAAATATACGAGTGTTTTGGACGGTTGCACACAGATTTCACTTTCCAGGAGAAGTTGCTTGTGAACGGGGTGGATATGAAAATAAAGCTCACCCGCACGAGTCCTGAGATCTGCTTAAATCTGGATGCGAATCAAGAAGAGGGTGCAAAGTCCGTTGTGGTTCACATTATGGACACATACCTCCGCGTACGGCGAGTGAAATTAAGTTCACCAAAACAACTAGAAATTGAGAAAAATTTACTAAACGCTACAGTGAAATATCCTATTAACAGAGTGCAGATCAAACTATATACGGTTCCTGCAGGGTTGGCATCGAAGCAGATAGAAAACATTGCCCTGGGAAATCTTCCTAAAAGGATATTAATCGGCATGCAGGACCACGCTTCGGTGAATGGAAAATATAAAAAGAGTGCCTTTAAATTCGAGAATTTCGGACTTAAAAATATAACTCTATACGTTAATGGCACTGCTTTGGGTGGAACAATGGGTACGGACTATTCATCAGACGCTGTGTTACCTCTTTGTGCCAGAGCCTATAGTAATCTGACCCATATTGCAGGTGATTGTGATGAGCTTGGTAATGGGGTAACGCAGGAAGAATTCATTGATCAATTTAACCTTTATCCGTTTGACATTACACCTGACTTATCTGCTAGCGTAAATACCCATTTAACACCACAGCAGAGCGGTAACATCTCAGTGCGGCTGGAATTCGCCAAGCCTATAGACGCTCCTATTAGTGTACTAGTATATCTCGAATCGCAAGCCCTAATAGAAGTAGATAGATTTAGAAGCGTTATCACTGACTTTTAAAATGGATGCTAATACACTTCAGAAAGTAATGGAGCGAGTCACACGTTCCAAATTTATCGGCGTGTTTGCGAAGAATGAAACATTGAGTTTGCCAGTACGCGAGAATGCGGTAGTCTTATTGTGAACACAGACATCATCGGTAATGAAGGGATTCACTGGATCGCTGTCTATTTTAAAAATAGACAGCGCCTGTACTATTTTGATTCACTCGGTACTCAACCCTGGAGTGACCCTATTATTGTAAAATTTCTCGCTCAGTTACATATTCCCGAAGTTGTATGGAACCCATTTCGTATGCAGGGATATTTTACTAATGTTTGCGGAATGTACTGTGTCTCATTTCTCATGCATATGTCAAATGATAAAGAATTTATAAATTTTTTAAATTTATTTGACCCGTGTCACACTCACCGAAACGATGAAATGGTATGCAGACAGATAAAAAACCGTTTTCCAATTGTACGTACTCGTTGTATATTATAATGTTTTTGTTCGTATATTTGTAACGGTATATTCGTTTATTGTACTGATTTCTTTCATTTAATAAATTTATGAAAATATATTGTGTCTTCTTATCCCAAAAAGATCGAAAAACACTTACATTATTTGACATTGTTGACTGATTAGTATATCATCCGTATTCCCTTCAAAAGATTGTATAACTCGTGTCAAATCCTCATCGGACCTTAAAGGAATAATGAAAACATATACAGAGTATACAGACAGACAGATCCCCATTATGTGAAGATATCTTTGGTTCGAGGAGTGAACGCCATAAAAATTTCGATTTTAGCATAATGGGGAAATAACATTGATTGACATTTTTGACTAGTATCTATTTGACGAAATACTACAACTCTCCGTATATATATAAAATCGAATTATGGACACTTACATTTCTATGGTAGTCCCTTGCGTCGGATTGTAAGGAGCGTCACTGCAAATATCTTCTACGGTTTGCGTCGAAAATAGTTCGCCACAATCAGCCGCATTGAAAAGACTAATTGTGGTTAATGCTGCAGTATCACGTTCTTCATACAAGTCTGGGGAGACGTACAGGTCCATGGTTGAGGAATGATTATTCACTGATGCGAAAATAGCTACTGTTACTCCCAACTGAAAATATCCCCTTTTATATGCACATTCGCCAAGCTCCGCCCAAAAGACCAGATGTCCGTCGTGATTGGCTGCCGATGTAGCTGGGTGGAGCTATGACGTGTACCATTCCGCTATAACGGGTACGGACGAGTAATTGCATCTTTATATTTTCACTATAGAATTAATGCTCTTATTCTCCTTTGAAAATTATTTGGTGATTCGTATAGAACTTTTGATATTGATTCCAAATATGGTTTCAGAAGTTTTCTATCACCCATAGTTTCGAGAAAATAATATTTCCATTTACTCAATTTCCCGCATCATTAGTCACTAATGTAATCGAGAGGGTATAAAGAAATATATCATAATTATATTTTAAAAATAACATTCGGTTTCAACGTTAAACTGTAGGTCTAAGGTGGTCATTACACATAATAAAATAAAGTGGTTGGCAGATAAATGGGCACCCTACGTGTCCTAGTGGTTAAGACGGGGCTGTTGATGGTTCAAACTGTAGGTCTAAGGTGGTCATTACACATAATAAAAGAAAGTGGTTGGCAGATAAATGGGTGCCCTACGTGTCCTAGTGGTTAAGACGCTGGGGCTGTTGATGGTTCAAACTGTAGGTCTAAGGTGGTCATTACACATAATAAAATAAAGTGGTTGGCAGATAAATGGGTGCCCTACGTGTCCTAGTGGTTAAGACGCTGGGGCTGTTGATGGTTCAAACTGTAGGTCTAAGGCGGTCATTACACATAAAAATAAAGTGGTTGGCAGATAAATGGGCACCCTACGTGTCCTAGTGGTTAAGACGGGGGACTGTTGATGGTTCAAACTGTAGGTCTAAGTTGGAGTAGAAAGCTTGACCTTCGTCAGAATGAACAATTCGGGCGGAAGCTAACCAAAGGTTATCCAAAGGGTATATATATATATATATATATATATATATGGGATGAAATTCACAATAAAACGTGAAATGAATGAATGCTGAAACAAGGAGTGAGGCGAGGTTTTGCTTGATTTGACTCGTAGAAAGGTAAAATAAGGCGACCGAGTTGGGCAGATTCTCGGAAATCCTTTCCTCTATCGGATTATGTTTTGGGTATAAAAAGGTCTCTAGGGACACGATTCGAACTGATTTAGTTTCTGCCTTTCATCGTGTGTGTGTGTGTGTGTGTGTGTGTGTGTGTGGTGTGTGTGTGAGTTGTTTATTATATATAGATATATATATTATATATATATATATATATATCTATCAAGAGTGGTCTGGAAGGGGATGTTTCATAATTTTCTTTTCCGACGTTTTCCACTGTATTCGTGACTTAAATATTTATAATAAAAATCAAGTGTCTAAAAGTTATTTAATAAGCAGAAATAAGATGTTTAAAGAACAGATATTCTCCGTCCGACCCCGCTATAGTGGCTTGGGCAATTCAAATGAATAATTTCTTTATTTTTCGTCATTTTTCATTTTTCGTCGCAGGAATGAGGCTATATGTTTCAGATCTGGTTTTAAAGCTTTTGTTAATGAAGAATATTAAATTACTCGTATTTATAGTAATATTGATGTAGTTTATGAATACAATAACTAAAATTTTTAGTTATCTCATTCACATGAATTGGAACTCTTTATTCACGTTTGCTATTATTTATTGATTGGTGCATAATTGTTAGGTATCCCCTAAAAAATTATTTCTGTCTAACGATTTTTTATTGGTAACTTTCTAATTCTATTAACGCGTAAATCTTCTGAACTGAAAATTCGATAAGTTCATATAAAATATATTGTGGTATTTATATGGTTCATTAGTTTATTATATATACAAGTACAGAAATTATTTATTGGGTAACTTTTGGACAGAAATAAGATGTTAAAAGAACAGATATTCCCCGCTATAGTGCTTGGGCAATTCCAAATGAGTCAATTTCTTATTTTTCGTCATTTTTTCATTTTTTCGTCGCAGGAATGAGGCTATATGTTTCATAAGTTTTCATCTCGTTTGGTGGAATTGTATCGTAAATTATTTAAAATGAAGTTTCATATTAAATTAATGGTTTTACTTTATTTATGAAAATTTATATTGGGAGCAAACGTTACAATAATAAGCTTATGTCGATATAGTTACCCATAAAAGTTTTAATTCGGTGATGCTCTATATTCGTTGGGTAACCCTTATAAAAATTCGTTTTTCTGTCTAACGAAATAGGGTAACTGTTAATTCTATTAAAGCGTAATGAAGAGGCGTTGTGTTATTTTATACGGTTGAATCTTGAATAACCATATAAATATATATTGTGGTATTTTATATGTTCATTAGTTTATTATATATACAAGTACATTTGGAATAACAGCCGTCATATATGTGTTACACGATTAATGGGACACATGGCGCTATCTGGAATACCTTGCGCTATCTGGCAACTCAGCAGAATAGAGGATTATAAAAGATCGCGAAATGGTGAAGAACCATTCCCCCTCGGCTCCGGCCGAGTAAGGAGCTCTGCTCCTTCTATTTTGGCCCTTTGGTAAACCCTTAGTGGCCTCTTTAGGTTAGGGAACGAAATAAATTGGGGAGAACTCCACTCTGTCCTTCAGGTGTCTCTCTCTCTCTCTCCTGCATGTATCTTCCTCCTTCAGGTGTCTCTCTCTCTCTCTCTCTCTCTCTCTCTCTCTCTCTCTTCTCTCTCTCTCTCTCCTGCATGTTTGCTCCAGCATGTGTACTGCATGGTACATCCAGCATGTTACTCCTGCATGTGTGCATGTGTGTACCTCCAGCATGTGTACCTACTGCATGTGCACTCCTGCATGTGTGCGTATGTGTGTGTGTGTACCTCCAGCATGTGTACCTACTGCATGTGTACTCCTGCATGTGTGCGTATGTGTGTGGTACCTCCAGCATGTGTACCTCCTGCATGTGTACCTATCCTCTCTCCTTCAGGCGTCTCTCCCTCCTACAGGCATCCCTCTCTTCTTCAGCTCTCTCTCCTTCAGCTGTCTCTCTCTCTCTCTCCTTCAGGCGTCTCTCTCACCTGGCTCAGCCAACTGGCTGATTCTGGCTGATTAGGAGCCTATAAAACAACGCCAGCCCGGCTGGAACTCTTAGTGTGCACTTGGCTCCTGCCAGGTGAACACCTCTCCTCCTTTCTCTCCTCCTTTCTCTTGGGGGATAACGCCGCCTCCAAGTTCCCCCCCCTTTGCAACAACCCCCCTTTGCAACAACCCATTCCCCCTTTGCAACATTACATAATAACCTGCAACATTCCTGCACGCTCCCCTTTGCAACAACCCCCACCCCCCTTTGCAACATTACATAATAACCTGCAACATTCCTGCACTCTCCCCTTTTGCGGCTATACTACTGACGTAGGGGGTGTACGGAGTATCCACCACGATCTCCTGACTTAACACCCTTAGACTTTTACTTGTGGAGCACTCTCAAGAACACTGTGTACGCTGAAAAACCAAGGACACTACAGGCCTTGAGACACTAAATTCAGAGCCTGTGCCAACATTCCACTCCGAACAATCCGAACAGTATGCCGATCTGTTGCGCGCCGTTGTCAAGAATGTATTGATGCTAGTGGCGGACATTTTGAACATTTAAAACATTAAAGTAAGCAGCACAACCATGAAGGTGTTGACGCTGCTGGCTGATATTTCGAAAATTTAAACATTAAAGAAGCCTATTTGCTATCTATTTACCATCCGCCTATTTTGCTTATTGATATATGAGGGGTCCCGCGTCTTAAGGTACCTAAGCGCCAAAATTAAAATTCGTCAGAAATCGCCTCCAAAGTTCAGCAATATTCTGGCAATAGTATCTCTGTTATTAATTAAGCTAGAACGTTCATTTTTGGCTAAATTAGAGTTCTAAGTACGCTAATGAAGATGTTGATGAGGTTTTGGAATAGATTTTCACATTTTATATTTATTTTTTTAAATTTTCTTATTATGCCGAACTTTGGGTGAACTTTTGGCTGGCGATAGAGGTGAAAAAAGTAGTTCGCTTCATAAAGTTTTCAACCATACTTCTAGTGTCGTAAGGTCATTATAACCCAAACCACGCGATAGAGGAAGGGTGAAAATAGTGATATCCATCAAAAACACGTTCTCGTGTGGTGGCGCTTTGGTACCTTAACCCTTTAACGACGGATGGTACCTTAAGGTCCACCAGAAATAACAATATAAATTGTACTACAATGCCTCGTTTCTATAAATGTTTCTACATGTTTATATAGATATCATTTAATTGTCGAGAAAGGATCCCAAAATGTATCATTTCAGTGACTAGTTACTAAAATATTTAGTTTTGAATAACAGTAAAACCTATACGTTCTGGTAACAAGAGTGACTGCATATGCTGCGGACTCGTCCTTAAAGGGTTAAGACGCGCGACCCCTCATTGTACTGTTAATATGATGTGTAAACATTTTTGGGGACACTCATATACAGTATATAATATATATATAAATACATATATATATATATAAATATATATATATATATATGCGCCGCGATGGTGTAGTGGTTAGCGTCACTGACTACGAATCCATCGGCTCCGTGATCGAGACCCAGCGACGGCAGGCGGCGCGCAGCAAAACCCAGCTGTTCATCCTTCCACACAAAGAAAATGGTTGGTAGATAAATGGGTACCCTGGGTAGCGTAGTGGTTAAGACGCTGGGCTGCTGGTGGGGCGTGGTTCGGATTCCACGTTAAAATGTAAGTCTAAGGTGGAGTGAAAAGCTTGACCTTCGTCAGAATGAAGAATTCGGGCGGAAGCAAACCAAATGTTACCAAAGGATACCAAAGGATATACTCGTATTATGTATATATATATAATATATAATCAGCGGAACCCTGATTCCCCATGAAGAAATGAAGTGAATTATTGGAGCAGGTGATGAAATTTAAAAAAAAAAAAAAAAAAAAAAAAATCGAACCATATATTACATAATATTTTCACGGCTCAAGGTTTAACGCTGTTGCCGACTAATAATAAAGAAAAAATCAATTCTTAATATCTAATAATTAATCTCTCTAACTAAGAAAGAGCATTTAGAGAATAATAACTTTATTAATAGGTATGGATGGAATGTATAAATGCATATTCTATTACCATTCTTTATATATTAATCATTAGGAAGGGTCATTCACATCGAAGTTACGGAGTATGAATGAACCATATCCGGTCCCGGGAAAGGAAACTCTTGCGCAGGTGGTGAGACCACGTCTGGCCATTCCGCTCCAATAGAGAAAACTGAAATTTTAACAGGGACTAACGTAAAATACTCTATTTCTCTTTAATATTTAATTATTGAGGTTTCTCTATTAGTCAACTGCGTTTTATATTATAGAAGCCTCGTATATCGTTAATGACTATGCGTGGAACGTCTTTTTTTAGGTTTTTAGCTTTGTACTTTTCTTTTATTAATGTTTTTCTTTTTTAAATTCAATATATCTTTTGTCATTGTGATTTTTGCCGTTTTATTCCTTTATCGATTTTTTTCATTTTCCATAAGTTTTTCTTTGGTATTTCGCAGTCTTTGTAATCAAGAATCAGAAATAGGAACAGATGCGCTGCAATTTAGATAATACAGTGATTTCATCATATTTTACTTGATCAATGTTCGTCTGAGCGCGTTCTTGAACGTCTCAATAATCAATAGTCACAATTTATGTCAATTATGCGAAATCGTAATTTGCATATTTAATACAATGTCGAAATGTTGCAATATTCTGGTATTTGAATAATATACATATATACACACAGGGTATCCCAAAAGTCCTACCCCATAATGTGTATAACATTAGCCTTTGGGGCAGGACTTCTGGAACACAGTCACACACACTATATATATATATATAATTAGCGACTTCAGGCAGTCCGTTGCTCAATGGGTAACACCGTTTCTCATAAGCCAAGTGAATACTCTGAGGTCGGAGGTTCGAATCCCGATAATATCGGTAATAATAATACAGGAATTAAAGCAATGATCCGTATTAGTTGGGCTGAACATTGTACAAGTTTCTGGCCCTCCTCAGTAATTATTATCAACTTCAGGCAACTTTGGTGCAACATTTCAAATGCACAACCAATAATTTCTATACCTGAAAATTACTTTTGAAACAATCCTTTATCGCCTCCTTTCGAAGGCGTTTTTTGAGGTCAAACCAATATTCTTCGTATTAACCCAATGCCGGTTACTTGCTATTTCTCACCTGCTGTTTACCTTTATCGATTTATTTCTGCAAGAAAAATTATAATTACCTCATTAAACAAGTTAATGATGGGTTCCATATTTATTTCTTTTATTTTGGAAGTCGAAGTTTTCACGGCAAAATAGGTGACTGTCGAATAATTGTGTGTGTGTATGGATACAAATTCATCGTTTTGTGTGTGTGTATATATATATATGTATGTATGTATATATATATATGTATGTATGTATATATATATATATATATATATATATAATATATAGATATATATATATATATAGGAGAGAGAGAGAGAGAGAGAGAGAGAGAATATCGTGGATGAACATGCACGATTTTTCATAAATCGTCCCCACCAAGGCTCATACCCACCACCTCTTGATTAGAAAGTGGGTGCACTAGTCATAAGTCACTAGTCATAAGTCACTAGTCACGTTATATATATAACGGAATAAAAGTTAAGACAATCTGTCGTATATTTAAACAACCGAGAAACGTATAACGTTTTTGGGTCCAGAGGCATTTTGTGTGTAAACCCTTCCGCACTCGAGGTAATGGCAGCATTTAATTCAAATATCTCTGGTTTTGACAGTGGGGTACCATACATGGAATAACACTCATAAAAGCATGCGTGTTTTTTTTGTATGAAACAAAATTGCCTTCACCAGGATTCGAACCCAGAACCTCTAGAGTAAGAGTCCTGAAAGTTAATACAACACAGGAGGGTTAACATGTAAAATGCCTCTGACCGCGAAAGCATTTCCTCGGTTAATATATGGAAGGGCAAAATGTGTGTGTGTGTGTGTGTGTTGTGTGTGTTATACTATTATGTACTACAACAACAATATCATGAATATAAATATAGGTTGAAATTAAAAGTTAAATTATAAAACATAATTTCTATTTAAAATATACTCTAAAATATTTTAAATTTCACAAAATATTCTTTTTTATTACGATATCAATTATCTCATATCTCATCCTTTACTCGCCTTTTCGAATCGAGTGTCTAAAAATTCAGAACAAAATCGGAATTTAAATTCAGTTCCAACATTTCACGAGCAATAAGGGCGGTTCCGAAATATTTTTCAGCTCGTTCATTCAATATTCCCCTTTACATTTCTTAGCCGTAAGGTCCATTTTACCCTTACCGTTTAGAGAGTACCTTCATCTTCCGCTCCGTGGTCACGATTAAAAGGAAAATGAAAGGAGGTCATATCTGGCGGGTCACCTCTCCACGTAGAATGAATTTCCACTCGGAGAATTTGTGCCTCGCGGAGGAGGAACTTGTACTACTCTCATGAATATCCTTGAATGAAACGCTGTCTGCCAACCTCCTCCTCCTCCTCCTCCTACCTCTATACAAACCATCTCTAATGGCTGACAATTATTTGCCAATTATTTACGAGGAAAAGGAATCTCACGGCGCTTATACAAGAGATACTGTGGTTTTATGAATACCAGCTTGAATCGTACTTTTAAACTATTCCAAACAAGATGGAATTGATAACTCTTATACAACTTTATGATAAAACCAAGAATTGTGGGAATGATAGCTGATGTCGTACAGTGTGTATATATACCGGGTGTCCGAGAATTATCTGTACAATTTTTGGCTGTTATTAAAAGTCAACCATGAAGTGTAGAAATTCCAGTTTTGTCCCATTTTACAGAGAATCTCATTAAGTTTTTTCTGATACCACGTTTTGACAAGTTTTTTAGAAATGTACGCGGGTGACAGACATTGATGATTTAAAAGCAAGAATCACAGCTGCTATTGAGCGAATTGATGTGGATATGCTGCAGCGTACATGGCAACATTTGGAGTATCGATTGGATGTTTTGTGAATCACTAATGGGGCACATATCGAATGTTTGTAACAACGTTACTTTAATAAAATAAACTTTTGAAAATACAGATTCTAAATAATCTTGTTTAAGAATTTTAAGTGTGTTATCAAGAATTTTATCAAAAGATGAAATTGTACAGATAATGTTCGGACACACTGGAATTTCTAAAAAACTTGTCACAACTTGGTATCAGAAAAACTTAATGAGATTCTCTGTAAAATGGGACAACACTGGAATTTCTACACTTCATGGTTGACTTTTAATAACAGCCAAAAATTGTACAGATAATTCTCGGACACCCTATATATAATATATATACATACACTGTACGACATCAGCTCTCATTCCCACAATTCTTGGTTTTATCAAATTCATATATATATATATATATATATATATAATATTATATATTGTGTGTGTGTGTGTGTGTGCGCGCGCGCGCGCATCCTCAAGATCGTCGCGATTCCGTTGGTAAGACACGTGTATACACGCCCCCACCCCGCCAAAAAAAAAAAAAATCTCCATAAATATACCAATCCCTCTTGTGGGAACCGACATCATTTTTCAGAATCGATCCAAATTTCGAACCAAATTCATATTTTTTAACGGAGACAAAATAAATCTTGGAAAATGTGATTTTTCTCATTTAAAATTTATTTAAAATATCAATAAAATTCCCAGAATTAATTATTCCAATGAAAGAAATATAAAAATTTTCTTACATATTTAATATCATCATCAATTTCTGTAAAAAAAAAAAAAAATTATTTATCTGTAAAAAATATTACTAATAAATTAATAAAATTTACATATTTTAAAGTATATATATTGTTTCGGGGGGGGTGGGGGAAGGGAGAGGAGGGGAATATTTTTTGGGGGTATTGTATTATACGGAGCTTAATATTAGAGCTTAGTGAATAGTTACGCATGATTTACTCTGAAAAGGGTTATGCCGGAATTTCATTGAAGTTTTCAACTAACTCAATATTTTAGCTTGAATTAATTTGGTATATGCATCAGACTTCCTTTTCAAAACACACACTTACTGTATATATATATATATATATATATATATATATATATTCACACACACTGTACAACAAATTAATTAATACTGTTTAATATAAAACCTAATATATATATATAACCTTTCGTTAACTTTTGGTTAACTTCCGCCCGAATTCTTCATTCTGACGAAGGTCATGCTTTTCACTCCACCTTAGACCACAGTTTAACGTGGAATCCGAACCACGCCCCATCAGCAGCCCAGCGTCTTAACCACTTGGCCACCTAGGGTACCCATTTATCTACCAACCACTTTCTTTATTGTGTGGAAGGATGAACATCTGGGTTTTGCTGCGCGCCGGCTGCCGTCGGGTCTCGAACCCGAGGCCGATGGATTCGTAGTCAGCGACGCTAACCACTACACCACCGAGGCGCTATATATATTAGTGTGTGTGTGTGTGTGTGTGTGTGTGTGTGTGTGTGTGTGAATAAACCGCTAGTACCCTAATCTAATTCCACTCTTATTCATAGACAAATGAGGAATGAATTTGTCTGAATAAAAATAGCGGAAAATTAATTCTGAATTTATCTACCTCCCAAAACAACTGTCCGACTCTAATTCAAACTATATCTCTGGTGAATAGAGCCGAGCAGGTGTCCGCGCGTCCGCACGTCCGCTTCCACCGCACGTGCGCCCCGTGTCACGTGACTCCTGATCGGATGCTGTGAGCGCATCTGAATTGTGTACACAAAAATGCGTTCATATTTATTTACTTTATTCGTCCACGCGTCACCATAGTGTGATCCGTCTCGTGCACGTTTACTGTACTGTACGGACGCCGTCTCTCTCTCTATCTATCTATCTATCTATCTAATATATATATATATATATATATATATATATATATATATATATATATTATATATATATATCTAATATATATATATCTATATATATATCTATCTATATCTATATCTATATCTATATCTATATCTAAATCTACATCTATATATATCTACATCTATATATATCTATATCTACATATATATATATATGCTCGTTGAGAAGAAATCCTTGTAAAGAGAATAAATAAATAATTATACACACGCATACACAGCCTCCCTCTCTCTCTCTCTACACACACACATCCGTGTGCCCGCTTTTACATACATACATTCAGCATTCAGACGAATTTTTATTCCAGTTTTTCTGGTAATATAAAGTTCATACATAACCAGTCATCGGTTTGTCTACATGTCACGGCCATGAGAAAAGTAGAATTTATTAATGCATGATTCTAAGGAGATCGGAACATACAACGAAAAGATGGACATGTTATCCGTCGAGGGACGTCTGAATTCCAGGAAATGCGTATATATCTTCAAGAAACTTTTTTTTATTAGTCCGTCAACGAGAACTTCTGTTTAGTATGCATGCGTTGCAAGAAGACCGTGCAACGTGACGCATTTCAACATACACACTATACTTCGTGAAAAGACAAAAAGGGTTAGAAGTTCTTCCTTGGGTTCCGAGAAACGCAGATATGTATCCTATGGATAACGTCTTAGAACATCTTCATCGCCATTTGCGGAAAGAAAACCACCTCTCGCACGTCTATCAAATCAAAAGGAAATATTGACTGACATATGGGAAAATTTGGACCATAACATCAGACAAAATCTCGCTGCATCAATGCCACGACATGTCCACACCTTTCATGAAGCACGCGCGCGCGCACACACACACACACACACACACACACACACAGTATATATACATGGAAAGACAACAAAATATTGATTGCATGTGTTTACTTCTCAATCATATCTCCTATAGACGTTATATTGTATATATACGTAATATATATAATATATATATATATTATATATATATAATATATATATATATATATGAGCTCTGTCCCACAAGGGACAGTATTAGCGCCCTTGCTGTTCATAATAATGATTGCAGATACTGATGCAGATATCAAGGACAGTATTGTATCATGTTTCGCAGATGAGACAAAGATATGTAAGGAAATATTGAACGAAGGTGACCTAAGAAAATTACAAAACGACATTGAAACATTATTCCAGTGGGCAGAAGACAACAATATGGAGTTCAACGAAGAAAAATTCCAACTTCTAAGATATGGTAATAACAAGGAGCTACAGAAAAAAAGGGTACAAAACTCTGCAAGACAAACAGATAACACCAAATCTACAAGTCAGGGATCTGGGAGTAATAATGTCGTCGGACACAGAATTCAGAGAGCACTACAACATCAAAATCACAACGGCTAGAAAAATAATGGGAATCATCTGGAGGAGCTTCCGCAGCAGAGACGCAAACATCATGCTCAAATTATGGAAGAGTCTAGTCCTACCAATAATTGAGTATTGCTCAGTACTCACAAGCACACACAGAAAACGAGACGTTGCGAACATTAAAACTATACAAAGGACCTTTACGTTTAAGAGAGGAAACGAAAGATGAAGAGTACTAGTCTCGACTACAATCCCTGAAACTACTCTGGAAAGAAGATGCTAGCGGTACATAATAATATACGTATGGAAAATACTTGAGGGCTTTGTCCCTAACTTTAGAAATGAAATAGATACAAACTGGAATGAGAGAAGAGGCAGATTTTGTACAGTCCAGGCTGTGGTGGGACAGGAGGCCATGAAAACGAGGATGGAAAATTCCCTCAGAATACGAGGCCCAAAGCTTTTCAATGTCCAACCAAAAGAAGTGAGGAATCTCCACCACACCGACTGGAATAACTTCAAGAACCAGCTGGAGAGATTCCCGTTCAAAGACCCTGACCAGCCATGCGTGGCTGGCTACGAGGGCAGGAGGAGATCAAACAGCAATGCCCTCCTTCACCAAATCCCGCAAATGAGGCTGGATGCTGCAGAAGGTCGACCGCAGTTCGACCCTGAACCGTCGTCTGAACCCACACAAAGTATATATATATATATATATATATATATATTACACACACTAGAATGTCCGCTGCGCCCTGCGCAGCAAAAACCCTTTTAAACACAATGTAGGAGAAGACAGAGGGGCGAGTGTGTTATTAAAACCTTCCCTGGTTCTCGCTTGATGTGCATACTCAATTTGGTGCAGATTACCCCGGCCGTTTAGGCGTAACCTAGTCGTTTAGGGGGTCCGCTCCCATTTCCCCGCTGTAAGGGTGTGGACTGATAGGAGCTGGTGTTATCAAAACCTTCCCTGGTTGCTCTTTAATGTGTGTACTAAATTTGGTGCAAATTATCCTAGTCGTTTAGGCGTGCATAAACTGACAAAGATTATCATCATCATCATCATCATCCCCTACACACACGCATCATCTATCTATCTTTCTATCCAGATAGAGGTAGAGAGGTTTCTCATAGTTTTTTGATATGATAATAAAAGTGAATAAATAATAACAGATTTATTGAATCAATATGTTCAGAATGATGTTGCTTCCCCCTTTCTATTATATGTAAAGCCGACACACGTTCCAGCATTCCATTGATGAGTTTTGCCATTTGTACTTGAGGACAATCATCCTCGTGCGTGCGCGCGCGCGTGTCACATTTATATACATACATACATATATATACACTAAATTGTATATTTATGTAGTAATTATTTACAATAAAATATAGTCCAGTCAGATGAGCAAAAATTCAAACGTTCATTTGAGTTTTAATCCCTCGTCTTCGTTCAAGTCTGAAAACAAACATTTTTGCATTAAAAAAAAAATTTGTAATTATGAAGAAAAAAAATTCAGTATCGTCGTATTGGATGAACGATCTCTCTAACAATATTAATATGCAAAGGACGAGTTTCAGAGATAAAATTTTGAATGAAATAATTTCACATCCCTCTCTCTTTCCATCTCTCTCTCTCTCCCTCTCTCTCTCTCTCCATCTCTCTCTCTCTCCATCTCCATCTCTCTCTCCATCTCCATCTCTCTCTCTCTCTCTCTCCATCTCCATCTCTCTCCATCTCTCTCTCTTTTTCCTTCCTTTCTTTAGCAGCAGCCCTTTTCGTAAATGCCTGCAAGATGCACGTCCCAACAAAGGAGAGCCAAAATAAGTTTCCGAGATAATATTCTACAAATCGAAGCAGACGCGCCCGTCTCCGATAACGGTGTTTAAAAGTTCTCTGAAAGCGCAGTCGGATTCAGGGAGAGCTTAAGGGAGAGGAGAGGGCGAAAATGAGAGCGAGGCACAGCGATGAAGGACATGGAGAAAGTGAATAAGGAAACAAAAAAAATGATAGTGAAACAAAACCATAGTGACATAATAGCTAAACTATATATATATATATATACAGTATAACGAAAATTGCGAAGGCGATTGCGGGTTTGGATATTCTTTGGACAAGACAACACGGAGCATTGTTACTTTCAGTGGAGATGAACTACGTACGGAAGCATCGTCAGTACATTGATCCCCTATTTGCTTGGCAATGCTGCTGAGAGCTGCTAGTACCCTGATATGGGTGTATGAGCGGACTGATACTCTACAGTATGTGAAAAGATGTTTAACTCTTCATACTTCCGCTTAAACTATGACTGCATTGATGGATATATATATATATATATATAATATATATATATATATATTTATCGATAATTTTATTGCTACGGACAAATGAATACAAATAAGAAATAACCATTTACACATGCGAGTCTTCCTGCCCTCTGGCGTCTGCAGTCTGAAGCAAATCTGCTACCATGAGTCAGTAGTTGGTTGGAGCGCTTAAATGGAGGGTGTTGTTTTTGCAGTACGTATAAATCTCTGAAATGGAACAACGCGCGTTCGGAGACGAACGAAATGAATAAAACAGCTTTTGGAAATGACGCTCTCAGTGTAGCTAACGTTTACAAATGGCACACACAGTTTAAAAATGGAGAAACATCGCTTGAAGACAAGGAACGCAGTGGCCGCCCTTCCACTTCTCGTATGTATGAAAATGTCCAACAGATTCGATTTCTGATACGAGCAAATGTTTCTCCATTTTTAAACTTTTTGTACCATTTGTAAACGTTAGCTACACTGAGAACATCATTTCCAAAAGCTACTTTAATCATTTTGTTCGTCTCCGAACGCGCGTTGTTCCATTTCAGAGATTTATACGTACTGCAAAAAAACACTCTTTTTAAGCGCTCCAACCAACTACTGACTCATGGTAGCAGATTTTGCTTCAGACTGCAGACGCCAGAAAGACTCACACATGTAAACGGTTATTTCTTACTTGCATTCATTTGTCCGTAGCAATAAAATTATCGATACTTTTTGATCACTCCTCGTGTGTGTGTGTTGTGTGTGTGTGTGTGTGTGTACACGGAATTCTTCGTACAGCGTTAAAGAGGGTTTGACCCCTGAACCCAAGGGCTGCCAGCTCCACGGCTCACGCTGTGGTTGGCTACGTCAGGCTTCCTGCAGCGATTTCATTACGTTTAAATTGTCATGTATATCCTCTGATTATATACAGCAAATATAATTTTGTTTTGTTCATTCGTTCTGACGCAATTTATTGAAACATTTAAATCAAGAGATCAGTAATAAACTTTAGAATTTAGCGGATGAAAGATGAAAAAACAAATTAACTCCACGAGAAAAAATCCATAACTGTCTATATTGCATCGAATGTATTACAGCGTTTTAAGTCGAGTGTCATTATACGAGTATAAGCTGTATTTTTAAGATAAAAAGTGGTGTGTGTGTGTGTGTGTTTGTTTGTGTTTTAAATCCTATAAAAAAGAATTCAGCACATTAATTTTAATGAAGTTTTTCGTAGCAATTTCCAATTTGTTAAAAGTGTTTCTTTCTATTAAAGAAATTTTCTTCCGAGCAATTTTTTAATTAAAACACGTTATTATTGCTTTGATTGTACGTATTCAGAGCTTTCGTCTATGTAGAGGCTTGACAAAAATAAATGGACACCTTCGGGGTTTTTTTTCCATAGCTTTTGATGTGATAATAAAAGTCAATAAATAATAAGAGATTCATTGAATGAATATATTTAGAAAAGTGTTGATTTCCTCTTTTCATTAAAGGTGACGCACGTTCTGACATTCCTTTGACGAGTTTTGCCATTTGGTCTTGACGACAGTTATCGTTGTGTATTTACTTTTGTTAACGTTCTGTATATAATTCAGGCATTACATACACGCATATATAGGACTTATATACGGTACAGTACCTTAGAACCCATCTTTCATTATCAATCGGGGTAACACAACGCTTGAACTCGGAACTGAACACGCGA
>JAJOZX010009044.1:60000-72500 GCA_023014485.1 Bathynomus jamesi
TATCGAAACACATGCCTTTTACCTTATCTATTAGATTCCAATCAATGATCGCCTGATGTACTGCATTTGCAGTATCCTTTCCTGTGCCATGATCTATTTTTGGCACTCCAAGCAGTTGATCTTCTCCACTGCCAGAGATTAGGACTGGCAACCGATCAACAACCTCATTCCCAGTAATGTCTTCGAGGAGTTTGCCATCCCAATGAACAATCAAGGGTTTGTCAGCTTGAAATTCTTCTTTCAAGTTTTCACTGAACTTCTTTCTTGATTTCTGTCTTGCCCTGCGAATCGATGAGTAGCTAACATTGTAATTCTCTGGATCTTTTCCAACATTTGCGATTGTTGGAATAATTATTAAAGAGGCTGATCGGTCGCTGATCTTAGCAACATCCAATGAGGAAAGCAGATTTTCATTCATAATCTTGAATTTTTTTCTTGGAAGGCCTCTTTTGGATGTTGAGGGCTGTTCCAGATCTACTTCTTCTTCCGTAGATGCAGGTGAATCACTGCAGGAACTGCTGCTGCTTGCAAGAACAACTGTTTCATCAAATGCACTTGATTCACGTAACCTTTTCTTATCCATTTTTTCATGTCTCTTCGCAGCTTCCTTTCGACGTTTTTTCTCATCCTTATCAACTGCCATCATTTTACCCTTTCGACCTTCCCTTTGTAGCCGTAGAAACTCTCTATCTTCTTCGATAGTTTTAACTCGTTAGCATTTGCATGCGCAATATCAAAGAGTCCATCCAATTTTTCTTTCCATGTATTCTCTTTCTCTATTGAAAACTTCGATTTTTTTTTTTTTTTTTTTTTTTCCTTTGCTCTTCTTCAGCCCTTGCCACTCATCATACAGTTTATTTAATTTCTTCACAACATTACATTTCTGGGTTGTTGGTATTCCTGCTCTCTGCCACACTTCCAATACATCATTAACGGTTGAAGTTAATGCTTCTCTGACGGTTTCATTCTTGACATGTTTATAATTCATGAATAAGGAAATTACTTCTTTCTTTGATGGGAGCTTACTTTGATTCAATTTATCTATTTGTTGACCGATCAGCCAGATATCTGTTGAGCTTCTTGATCTCATTTTCATCACAATTAAGATACAGGAAATAGAAGAGAAATTGAGGCGGAGAGACTCACTGATATAGCACCTCTCCCGGACACTGCCACAAGCACACTGCGATACCAATTTCCTTGAACGCTGTTTGTTGTTTGCTCATATACGCATCACCTACCACTCTGCCTGCAGCAAACCTGCACAAAACCTGCAACAAACCTGCAACAAAAATAAGAACAAATTCAAAAAATTTGATTTTACTCTAATTTTTTGTAATTTTCAAATTTTCAATTGGCGGGCGCGACCTCTGGATGTTATTTGTTTGACCTGGAATTTCTCACAGGGTGTTTTTGTGACAAATTGGAACAAATGAGGGGGTATCACTAAAAATCCACGATGGTCATGATTTGTGCATCACCCTAAATTATATATATATTTTTAACATCTATTCTCCACCTTCGCAAATCAGAGGAACTCTTTTATGGATCCGATCCGAGGGGAAAAAAATGTAATCGGATAATTTGGATTTAATGGGTAAGAAGAGAAAATAGTAGCTTCTGGCTTAGATTTAGGAGTAAGCAAATGAGGGAAAATACAAATTGGAGAAAATAATCCAGTTGGAAACCGCAAATTTCAGAGTGAAAATAAGTTTTCGAAAAACATTTTGTTTACATATTTTATCTTGGTTTCTTTTACTTAACTCATTTGAGATATTAAGTCTAATACCAATGCGTTGCTATTTGTAACTTAGAATGTATTTGTAGCTGTACAACGTTATATATATATATATATATATATATACGGTTTCTTGCATATAAATTTTGAATTATAGTGATATACATATGGAAATCTCTCTCTCTCTCTCTCTCTCTCTCTCTCCGCAGGGGGTATAAAGGTTATGCACATTTCTTCTGGATGTAGTAAACTTTATACTTGGGGTGTGACAGCCCTCCGGTCCCGAGTCGTGGGATTCTAGAGGAACTGGCTGCCAGCTCCTTTAGGTTCTCTCTCTCTTTCGGGAGGGCGGGTAAAGTATTTTGCACAATCCCGTCCCGTGGGTTACTAGGACCCCATCCCATCCCTACTCTGTCCTTTTAGATTACGTTAAGGTTGTTCTCCTCTCACTGCAAAAAAACAAAAAAAAAAAACCTTTTCTTTTAGTATTAAGTCTTTTTCTCTTCTTTTACTATTAGGACCCTACTGCTACCTCATGCGTGGGAAGAGAGGCTTTGGAACCTCTATAAATAACACCATTTAACGCTCGTAGGTTGTGAGAGACTGGGATGGAGGGGTCCCAGGCGTAGGGGCGCGATGAATGGAGTGTGGCTAGTGCCCCGTTAAGCCCATTCCTAACGCGTAATGGCTTGACCAGCCCCTGCGACCGTTCTTTGGTGACCAATTGATGGTGCTTGGCTGTACTGCTCTGAGGTGAGAGGGCTTTACTACCCAGCTGGCTGCCAGGCCAGCGTAAAGTCTCGGGCGTAGCCTCTGGGTCTGGTGGGATATCCCTTGAACACTGGATTCTAAGAGTCTGGCCGCTTGTGAGTGACTAGTAAGACTTAGTAAGGGGCTGCATCTCGCTGTCGCTCCTGGCGGAAAATCCGTGACGCTTGCGTCGCGAGTGTTTGTCAGTTGGTAGCTGCGACACGTTTGGGACGGTCCGGCCCTGGGGAGACCTTTGGTCGGTGCGGCAGCAGGAGAGGTGTAGTCTTCTGGAAGGAATGAACGTCACTTGCAAAAAGGCGGATGCGTCTACGCGCGGGATGAATTCACCCCCCCCCCCCTTTTTTATATACTGGTCATAACGTTTTTGGGTAGTTTTCATTGCTAGAACGCTTTATCTTATTCATAGTATTCAGAAAAACAAAAAAGAGAAAATATGGCAGGGCCAGCTAAATTGAAAGCAGAATGCTTTAAATGTAAAGTTAATCATTGGTGCGTAGACTTCCCAGAGGGTAGTATCAGCGATATCACATCCCTTAGTGTATGTTTGTTTTGTAAACTTAGAGACAACCACGAAAAGGAAGTTAAAGAGCTAAAGGAATTAGTAAAAAAGCTTGAAGCTAGGGTCGTAGCACTGGAAATCCAACCCAGTGGACAAGATCAAATTAAAAACACACCAGCAGATTCAAACTGTAAGATTAAGTATCTAGAACAAAGGGAGGGCTCAAAGAAGGGGCTGATAGAGAAGGGTGGGAAGGGATCGATAGAGAAGGGTGGGCAGGGGCCAATGAAGAAAAAGGGTGGGAAGGGGCCTCCTGATGGCCCAAGGAAACCGAAGGATGTAGCTACCTGTCGGGGTGGGTCGGGTGGTGTAACTGCGTGTATGGGTGGCGACGGGTTTCGAAAGGTCTCGGGCAAGAAGGCTGCGAAGCCGAAGCCTGAGACCCCAGTTGCCCCTGTCAAGACCTCTAACCGCTTTAGTCTCCTGTGCTCGAAGGAGGAAGACACCGTTTTGATTGGGGACTCGCAGATCAGGGGCCAGGAGAAGTACTTTGCTTCAGCAAACCGGGATGGGAGGAAGGTAAGGTGCTTACCTGGGCGGGGAACGGCGCACTTAAGGAAGGAGTTAGAGAAGGTGCGCGTGGCTAGTCGGAGGACTGCGATCGTTGTCCACGCTGGTGGCAATGACCTGTTCCTCAAAGGCGGTGGGGTAGGTCTTACTGAAGGGATCATCACCGAGATCATGTCTCTTGCGGATGATCTAAAACTGAAGACAGACAGGGGAATGTTAATGGGTATTTTACCGCGAATGAATGTCAGTGACCACGCGCTCAGTAAGGTCATTGGCATCAACGAGAGGGTACAAGACTTGTGCGTCCCGCTGGGCGTGAAGTTTATTGACCCCTTCGATGCATTTTCGGGTAGGTGGGACCTTTACCAGAGGGATGGTGTCCACCTCAATAACAAGGGTAAAGGTGTGCTAGGCGCGCTGCTCGACCGGCACCTATACAGAATGGTGAGGTCGAGTCCGGGGAGAGATGATGGGCCCCCACCGGGGAGAGATGAAGATGAGCCGGTGGCGGACCTACCTTCGACTGAAGGGTGCGTCGAAGTACAGGTGGGTGACCCTCCTCCTACGTTGGAGGGGGCTCAGTCTCCTGCGGAAGTTGCCCCCTCGTTAGTGAGGGGCTCTTCAACTCCCGACAGCCCTGGCTGTTCGGGAAACGGGTCGTGCTAGGGGGCGGTCAGAATAGGGAAGGCTCCCTCCGTGCAATGCTTTTTAATGCTAGGTCAATTAGGAACAAGTTTTGCGAGCTACGGGCGCTCTTAGCATCAGAATACCAGGATATCGTTGCTATCACCGAGTCCTGGATTCATACTGATCGTAGGGACTACGTTGGGGAGTTCGAAATTCCCGGGTATAGAATGTTTTGCAAAGACCGCACCCGTGGGGAGGGGGGTGGGGTACTAATATACGTCAGAGACACGTTGAGTCCGGTTGACTGCCAGTTCCGGTCGGAACGGGAGCTGCTTGGCGTCGATCTGAACGTGGGAGGGACGAACTATAGGTTAATCTTGGTGTACAGACCTCCGCATCTCCTCCTCGAGGACGATACAGCCCTGTACACCGAACTCAGTAGCCTGCTAGGGGATAGGGTGTGTGTAGTTTTAGGAGACTTCAACTGTCGCGGCATAAAGTGGGAAAACAGGACTGCCGATGCTGAAGGGAGGAGGCTAGTTGACTTTGCTGATGAGAACTTCCTCACTCAGTGGGTCAACGAGCCTACACGAGGCGAAAGCGTTCTAGACTTAGTATTCACGACCGAAGACAACCTCGTCACTGGCCTCACCGTTGACGAATCGTTGGGCGGGAGTGATCACGGTCTTATTAGGTTCCGTGTGTGCGTCCCTCGGGTGAAGCGTAGTAACTCGAGAGGCAGTAAGCTCGATCTCCGGCGGGCGAACTTTGTTAGCCTCAGGGATAGCGTAGCAGAGATGGGGTTAGAGGTTGGCGGCGATGTTGAGGGAGTGTGGAGTGCATTCCGGGATGAGTTTATGGTGCTGCAGTCTGCTGCCATACCCTCAAAACCGGTCACCCCTGCTTCAACGCAGCCTAAGTGGTTCAATCGTGGCATCGCTTCGGCTATCCGAAATAGGAAAGTAGCGTATAGGAGGGCGAAGGCCAATCGTTCCCACGAGAACACTGAAGCGTATGTCCGCCTGTGTAGGAAAGTGAAGGCGAAGGTTAGGCTAGCGAAACGTAACGAAGAACTACGGGTGGCAAGCCTCTGCAAGGGGAACCCTAAGGAGTTCTTCAGTTATGTTAATAGTAGAAAGCCCATTAGAAGCATGATAGGTCCTTTAAAGGACGGAAGCGGCGTTCTGCGGACCTCCGACGCGGACATCGCTAATGTGCTTAATGAGTACTTTGCGGGAGTGTTCACCAGGGAGGATACCCGCGTCATCCCCGAGCCAGCTGTGAGGCACGAAGGTGCTGGCCTGGATAGTGTTAGGTGTACCGCGACAGTCGTTGCTCATAGAATAGACAAACTGAGCGCGTTTAAGGCTCCTGGGCCAGACCAGTTTCTCCCCAGTGTTTTGCGAGAAGTGCGCGACCAGGTGGCTCCCCACCTGGCTACAGTCTTCAACAAATCGTTGGTGATGGGCCAGGTGCCTGGTGACTGGAGGGAGGCCAACGTGACCCCTATCTTTAAGAAAGGGGATCACGAAAGTCCAGGGAACTATCGTCCTATTAGTCTCACTTCAGTTGTAGGTAAATTATTAGAAAGGATAATAGCTGATAGAATCGTTGACCATTTGGATTCCTACAAGCTGCTTGGGGACTCCCAACATGGGTTTAGACGGCATAGGTCGTGTCTCACCAACTTGCTCGAGTTTTTCCACGTCATGTTGAGTGAGTACGATAAGAGTAGGGCGATTGATATACTTTATCTCGACTTTCAGAAAGCCTTTGATAAGGTACCTCACCGCCGGCTAATGGCGAAAGTGCGCGCGCTGGGTATCGGTGGGGAAATAGGTAGGTGGATTGAAAACTGGCTGAGGAATAGGCGGCAGAGGGTGGTAATTAAAGGGGCTAGTTCGGGTTGGGCCTCGGTCACTAGTGGGGTTCCTCAGGGTTCCGTTTTGGGGCCGCTGTTGTTTACCATTTACATAAATGATATCGACGGTGGCATCGTCAGTCGGATCGCCAAATTCGCTGATGACACCAAGCTTGGGGCCAATGTTGGGACGCCCGAAGCGATCGAGGAACTGCGTGCGGACCTAGGTAGGATAGGAGAGTGGTCCGAAAAATGGCAAATGCCGTTTAACTTGGGTAAATGCAAAGTGATGCACATTGGCTACGCCAATCCCAAGTCGGACTACTCGATGTTGGGCAGTAATATCGAGGTGACTGATTTAGAAAAGGACTTGGGTGTGCTAATTAGCAGCGACCTTAAGTTTACGAAACAGTGTGTAGAGGTGGAAAAGAAAGCCCAGAAACTATTGGGTTATATCAGGAGGCAATTTCAGTTTCGGAACAAGGAGATTGTGCTCTCACTGTACAATTCCCTTGTTCGGCCGTACCTGGAGTATGCTGTGCAGTTCTGGTCGCCCACCCTCAGGAAAGATATTGAGAGGCTGGAGCGAGTGCAGGCGAGGGCCACAAAGTTAATCCCTTCGGTTAGGCATATGGCTACAATCGACGGTTACGCGCCCTGAACTTGTTTTCGCTTGAAACTCGGAGGCTGCGCGGTCAACTGATCGAGGTTTTCAAGCTCTTACGCGGGTTCAACGATGTCGATTTTAGAAGTATGTTTAGTTTAAATGATAACCCAACTCGCAACAATGGTTGGAAGTTGGATTTGAAACGGTTTAGGACTAGTGTGTGTGGGAATTACTTTACGTATAAGATCTGTGACACATGGAACAGGTTACCTTCGGAAGTTGTGAACAGTTCCTCTGTGGATCAGTTCAAGAAAAGGGTAGACGAAATCTTGCACACTATTTGAGTGTGTAAAGACATTTAGGACCTCAGTCTGCGGAAATTTCTTTTCCTATAAAATAGTTAATATCTGGAACCAACTTCCCTCAGAGGTTGTTTCCAGTCAAAGTGTAAATCTGTTTAAAAATAGGCTAGACAAAGTACTGAACACACTCATAGTTTAAGATTAAAACCTGAGAAAACTCTGCAGGAGTTCGCTTGCTCGGTGTCTCTGTGAGCAAGCTAAATATAGAGCTTTTTATATATTCTACACTTTCCTGTAAAATTTCCTTGGCTACTTTTCCAGGGTCAAGGTATTTTCTTCAACCTTTTTCCGTACCTGCCTCTGGCAGGGAGGGAGCGGAGGGTGGGGAGAGAGCCTTCTACTTTTCTATCCAGTTTTCTACTACTGCTAGGATAGTTGAAAGAAAAATAAACTCACAAAATTTTCCCTGGCACCCGTTGCCATTGGTACCTCCTCGGTATGGGCCGCAAGGCCTTTTGAGGTACTTCTTTTCCTTGTAACTCCTTGTAACTCTCTCTCTCTCTCTTATATATATTCTGTTATCATTTAATCCAAATAAATGCAAGTAAAAAATCTAAATAAGACGTAACTATATTTTATGTCACTAAGCTTTGTATATCTCTGAATTAATGGTCAATTTATTTATTTTTTCTTTTCATTTCTTTGTGTTAACTGATAAAATAAAGTGTGTGTGTGTGTGTGTGTGTGTGTGTGTGTGTGTAAATACTTCAAGTTTTTATTTAAAATTAACCCAATTTATATATAATTTTCAACATTTTGCACTAATTACTGTTCAGAATTTGGTATTTGAATGAAGGAACTTTTCCATGTATTTGCTAATAATTAAGTTCTCGGTAGCTTTTTAATGCTAATTTGTGGGTTTAATTAAATAAATTGTTCTACACACTCAATTTTATTAACAATATGAAAAGTAATATTAAAAATGGTTTTGTAAAGTGTCAGAAAAAAATTCGCCTAGAATAAAAATTTCCAAAAAACAAATTATGAATTGGCAATATTGCAGTTTTTGGTTTTTTGGGATATTTTATTCTGTTTGGTGTCAGTAATAAAATTTTAAAAACAAAATCAATCTTGACTCATTAGTAATTTTGGATCAAATGTAGAATTCGGACCCCAGCCTTTTTTAGTTAGCTTTATAAGGCTAACTAACGAAAATATCATGACCTAACTAACCAATCGTCAAGGGCGTACAGTTAACCTAACGATTGGTTAGGTTAGGTCGTGATATTTTCGTTAGTTAGCCTTATAAAGCTAACTAAAAAAGGCTGGGGTCCGAATTCTACATTTGATCCGTAATTTTTTATGTTTTTCAGGAATTTTATGTTTTTAGGTGAACTTTTTTTTTTCTGAAACTATACATAAAGTTTGATCACTCAATCTAGAAGTCAAATGGGTCGATTACACGAGTTTATCTAAAGACAGCAAGACTAACAAGAAATTTTAACTTACAACATGAGAACCTCTAAAACAAGTCATAAATCAGTCTAAGGATACACTTAAAATAAAAGGATAACCCAAAAGGCTGGCTAGATATAGATAGGCTTTTACATACACGTATTGTTTATGAAGTCAAAGTCCAATTATATCTAGTCAGTCCACGCTCGTACAAAATTTCATACTCTTTCGTGAAATCAAGGCAAAAAGTTAGCGAGCCCATAAATTTACAAAACTACTACAACAGCCATCAAAATTTTGAGCTTCACATATATAAAATCAGTGAGACCAAATTTGTAAAGCTGCATTCAAAATCTAAGTAGTTCTAGAAATAAATGTTAAAGTTTCTGTTCAAAATCGTTTATAAGAAATTATTTACATCTATTAGGGATCGAAATTTCTGGTATCCCGACCGGTACTAAATATTTCGTCGGATTACCGACTAAGAAATACTTGTATGCAGACAGACAACTAAAAAAAAAAACTGAGCCGTTGGGAGAGTCTGGAACAATTGGCAAAACTCCAGTTTCTGCTCTCGAATTAAGGTTCTTTTTTATCAAAACAAACCTTTAACATTTTGTTTCATTAAACGCGTGTTTTTTTTATTCAGTTGTTCATGAAATGGGTCACTGTGACACCAAATTCTGTTCCTAATATTTGGAACGTTTGAAATGTATTCGGGATAAGAGAACAAGGAATGGTAGTATTCCGACAGGGAACCAGTTAAAACCATACATTTCTCGCCGTGGTTATAATGCGAGCAACCTGACCTTCAAAAATGTTATTTACAGAGGATTTTATATATATATATAATTAAAAAAAATCGTCCCCACCAGGGTTTGAACCCATCACCTCTCGAACAGACGGCGAAAGTTAAAAGTTAATATACCCTGTCATACTGAGTGTACACAAAGTCCTTTCCCGATTATAAACTTTAATAATTGCATGAAATCCAAAGAAGAGAGAGTAATGCGTTATTTTGCATGTTGTTGCATAACACATCAAGTTTTTTCTTCTTAATGTTTGGTGTGGATTAATGCATGATAAGGTGATAGGCCCATTCTTCTTTGCTGAAAAGAATGTTACGGCACGAGTGCACTTAGCCACGCTCGAGATCTTTGCAGCCCCCTAGTTGGAAGACCTTCAACCGTCCATCATTTTACGACAAAACGGTGCGCCTCCACACTGGGGTTTGTTATTGCGCGAGTTCTTGAACACCACTTTTCCCGGAAGATGGATTGGGCGCGACGGGCCGGTGCCATGGCGTCCACGATTCCCTGATATCACGCCCCAGGACTTCCACGTATGGCGTGAACTCTAATTTCGCTTGGATGTGCTACGTAACGTGTAACTAACGGCGCGCATGTTGAGACTGAATGAGAAATATAATAAACTTGATGTGTTCTGCAACAACACGCAAAACAAAGCATTACTGTGTCTTCTTTGGATTTCATGCAATTATTACAGTTTGTAATTGGGAAAGGACTTTGTGTACACCCTGTATATTCAAACAGTTGAGAAAATGTATAACGTGTAACGTTTCCTCGGTTGTTTAAATACGTATATGACAGGGTGTAGCGTAGTGGCTTCCGCCCACACTTCCTACGCAAGTAGTAATAGGTTCGAACCTTGGTGGGGACGATTTTTTCGTCATAAAGAATGGTGTGTGTTCATGCACGATATTCCATACATACATACTGTATATATATATATATATGTGTGTGTGTGTGTGTGTGTAGGGTCTGATGTTCTATGTTCGTTTACACACACCTAAACGGCTAAGGTAATCTGCGCCAAATATAATACACACATTAAGGGAGAACAAAGATAGGTTTTAGCAACACACCCGTCCCTCCCAGTCCCCTCCCCGCTAGGTTGTGTTTCGGGGGCTTTTGCTACGCAAGCGCAGTGGGCTTTCAAGTATATATATATATATATATATATATATATATACACTAAAACCACGAAGTAGGGAAAAAGTGGTGGTAGAACAGAGGAGAGAAATTGAATCACATAGGACTCGTAAGGAATCTAAACGATGGATAATATACGAATATTATAAAACAGGTTCGTGCAAATATGGTTCAAAGTGCATGTATAATCACCCCAAAAAATGTTTCTCTATGATGAGGAATGGAAGATGCAGGTATGCTACAAATGAAATAGGAAAAATGTTAAAATTACTTGAAACTCCAACAAATATTTTAATTTGTGCAGATTTTAATTTCCCATTCATAACATGGAAGAAAAATGAAAACGTTATACAGTATATGTTGAGAAGTTTCATGATAACATTACAAAAGATGATAGAACCGAAGCAATAGTACTATTAGATGTTATGGAACATTATATGCCCTTAACCAGGAAATCTGTGAAGCCACTAGAAAAGAGAATGTTTTGGATTTAATTTGGACAAATAACAATGAGATAATATATAATAAATGCAACGATAAAGCACACAAACTTCTCCGACCTTAACCTAATCGATATGCAATTAAAGTTAGCACCTAGAGGTCCAAAAACGCATCCCAGAGAGTCAGAAGGAATATTTGAAAGTTTAAATATAAATTCAAAGAAAGTAAATTGGCAAAATGTAAATAAAGATTTAAGGATAGTAATTTGGGAATTGCTACTTCACGAGAAGACTCCAGAAGAAATACTCTGTAATAAAGACAAACTAAACTTATATTACTGAAACATGTTCCAGAGAGACAAAAACGAAAACGTAGCAAGCTCGAAAGAAAAACCAGGGTACTATTTAGACAACAGAAACAAACCTTAAAAAGTCTCCATAGATGCAGAACTGAAGCAAGGAGACTGAAACTAGAGAAAAAAATTATGCGAAATAGAAATGGACCTATAACAAACATTCATCCATAAGACAGACGAGGAAGTAAACAAGGCAGCAGAAAACAAAAACCCAAATAATAACCCATAATAAAACTTACTTCTACACGTTTACGAAAAGAAAAATTCAGTGTAAAGAGAGTATTGGTCCGTTGATAGACGGGGCGGCTGAATACACAAATGACCCAGAAAAAATGAGCGAACTGCTTAAGGAACAAATTAACTCTGTGTCTATCACCCTTAAGTCAGAGAGGAAAGTAGAAAACCCAAATGAATTTTTCGACATTGATACAAATCAGCCAAAAACAAGTTCTGGAACAAACCTATCAATAGAGTGAGTTCTCAGAAGGAGAACTAATTAAGGCTCTATCACAGATGCGAGAAAATTCGGCACCATGGCCAGAGACACATGGAGTGCGACATTTCTGAAGAAATGTAAAGAGAGTATTGCCCAGCTTCTATATTTACTGTGAAGAAAATCACTCGACACAGGACAAATTCCACTTCCAGAGCAATGCTTAAGAATTATCGGCCAGTAGGTCTCACCTCCCACCTTATAAAGTGCTTTGAACGTATAATTAGAGGCAAAAGTACTTGCTTCCCACAAGAAAAGAATTTGTACAACCCAAATCAACATGGCTTCATTGCTGGAAGATCATGCCTATCACAGCTATTAAACCATCAGGAGAAAATACTGGAAACATTGTGTCGAGCACAAAACATAGATATAATATATACTGACTTTCCTGAAGCCTTCGAGAAATGCGACCATGAAATTATAGCATACAAACGTAAGAATACAGGAATTACTGGAAAGCTAGGAAAATGGATATTCAATTTTCTGACTCAGAGAGCACAAAGAGTGGTAGTAAATGGCGTTAAATCTGAAGTTTCAGAAGTTGTGAAACAGGGACAGAGCTGTTTATAATAATAATTGTAGACATTGGTCCAGATGTTAATGACACTATTGTATCATATTTCGCAGATAAAAATACGCAAGGAAATATTGGACGAAAGTGACATAGAAACATTACAAAACGACATTGAAACATTATTCACGTGGGCAGAAGACAACAAGAGAAGTTCAATATGAAGTTCAGTATGAAGTTTTTCAACGAAGAAAAATTCCAACTTCTAAGATATGATAATAACGGGTGCTACAGAATAAAGGGTACAAAACTCTG
>JAJOZX010009044.1:77500-82500 GCA_023014485.1 Bathynomus jamesi
TACATAATTACATACATATACATACATACATACATACATACATATATACACATGTGTATCTTTGTCTATATAATTATCCATTAAAATAATAACGTACAGTATATTTGTACGTGTTTTATACATTCAGAATGTACATATGCAACCGAGGATGGCTGTAAATACTCATAAACCATCTGTGTTTCCAAACTTTTGAACAGTAATATCCTCGTATGTACTCGTATTTATATACGTGTGTGTGTGTGTGTGTGTGTGTGTGTGTAAAATTCTTCGACATCATAATAATGGTTCCTCAGTACTTACTTAGTACACGCGAATAAACTGCTTAATAGATTACTTGAATCCTAATTCAATATCATTAAAATTCTTATGTAATCAATAATTAAATATAAAATTGCTTCAAAGTTGAATGGATGGATGGTGACCATTTATCGGCCAGCTCGGTGACTGGTGTTATTCAACACCTCGAGGGAGCAGCCTTTCAACGTCGCCTTTAGTGAATATTAATGAAATGAAGTCTTTAAAGGGATATCTCACCTCCGTCAAACCAATTTTCTTCATCGATTTTCTAATCCTACATTTTATATTTATTTATGTGGAAGGATATATTATGCTAGGCCGGTTTTCATATAAAACCATTCCTAACACACACACACACACACACACACACACGTATCTGTAAAACCTGCTTAATGTGACTACTATTGGGACCAAACAAAAGTAATCACATCAGTAGTCAGGTGGTCACTTTAGAAAAGTATCCCCATTTCTCCAGAGAGAGTTAACAACAAATTGATCGTCCTTTTTCTAAGTCACGTTTTTTAAACTCTAAAAATGATTTTGGTTAACAAATTTTGAAGAGAAGATGCAGTTTTGTAATGAAGAATTTATTTGTTTTCATTTTCTCTTTATTTTACTGTGGAAACAATTTTCCAAAGTTTAGGTATGAATCATGAAAGGATTAAGTTGTTAGACCATTGTTTTATTAAGATCGTATGGTCACTTTAACGGATTAAGTTCTTAATAAAATCGGCCATTTTCCATAATATGCAGGTGGTCACGGTCTTACGACAGCTGATTGACTTGACATTTTATCGACATATTATTAGGTTAGAATTTAGATTAAGTTAGGTGAAGTTGGGTTAGGTTATGCAAGATTAAGTTAGGTGAAGTTGGGTTAGGTTACGCAAGATTAAGTTAGGTGAAGTTGGGTTAGGTTACGCAAGATTAAGTTGGGTGAAGTTGGGTTAGGTTACCCAAGGTTAAGTTAGGTTAAGTTAGGTTTTCAGTGTGTCGATATTTTGGTCTTGTCGATGAAATGAGTATAATTTCGATGGTCATTATAATAGAAAAAATTTACATTGTAAATATGACTTTTTTCGGGATCGCAGAAAAGTGGTTACTCTGGCAGATTTTACTTATATATATATATATATATATATATATATATATATATATATATATATATATATATATATATATATATATATATATATATATATATACGAGAGAGAGAGAGAGAGAGAAGTAAATGGACACAATGTTTCGATATCCGTTTTTATTACTGTGTAATAATTTTACATTACCACAACTAGCTCCAGTGAAACAATGAGTTTAGAATCTGTTGCACCCTCTTTGCCCTGTGCAAAGCTAAATTACTCCGGGTCATTCCATCAATTAAGTTTTTAATGTCATCTTGGGGTATTGGGGTATTTGAGACCCGTAATTAGGATTTCCCCGGATGAGGGCTTCAGTTGACGTCTGTCCACCATGTCTGACACATGTTCTTTGAGATTCATGTCGGGTGATTGACCTGGCCATGGTAGGTGCGTGATACCTTGGGCTTCATGCCACTTCCGAGTTGCACGAGTTATGTGGTAGGTGCACCATCTTCCATGAGCACAGTGAGTAAAAGGGAGAGATTACCATTGATATAAAGTGGTAGCAGGTCTTCCTCCAAAATACTCTGATATTTTCCGAAATTGAGGGTTCTCTTGCATATAACCAGTTCTGATCGTCCCGCGCTCCAAATGGCAGCCGACACCATAACAGAAATACCTCCCTGTTTCACTGTAGCCTGCAAGTGCTTCTGTGAAAACTCCCGAGCTGAAAGTCTTCATACCGACACACGTCCACTCTCCGAAAATGAATCAAATCGGGAGTCGTCCGTGAATATTACAGTGCTCAAAAACTCAGAGTCTCGGTTCTTCATCGATACAAACAACTGCTTGTTTCAAGCAATGTTACGAGGGATTAGCATGGGTTTTTTCTAGCTGCCCTACAATAATAGCCCATAGTGTGGAGATATCTTCTGACGGTTCTAGAACTAACCCCCACCTGCACGCCCAATTTAGAGGGCACGTAACGTTTTCTGTGATGGACCTAGACGGCCCGGACTTGGGGCAACTGTTGTCTTGCTGGTTGTCTTCAACTGTACAATCACTCTGGTAATAGTTGACAATGGAATATGAACCCTACGTGAAATATCCCTTTGACTATAGAAACTTCCCCAAAGACCAACAATTCGTCCTCTGGTGAAATCTGTCAATGCACACGAACCTTCGCCACGTGGCATATTTTAACTATCAATGATTCGTTGCTTTCATTCACAATACGAATAATACTTCGTCTTCGCTTCGTTTGCTTTCTTCTTTAACAAACATTGCGCAATGTGTTAGCGGTGTCTGTTTACTTTTGTCAACCCTCTGTATACTAGTGACCAAAAAAAGGGTTTAGAATCGTTCATAAATTTTTGGAATAACGTCAATTTTGCGTCACAATTTCCCATTTAAAATGCTCTGAAGTTAGAAAAGGACACTGACTATAAAATGGAGCTTCTCTCATGAATAGAAATACCCTAAAATATGTGAAAATACAAGGTAACTTATTAGAGGAACAGCTTTTATTCTCATAGTGCTAAAAACAAAGAATCAAGAGCTGAAACCTGATTTGGAAAAGTAGAATTTAGGCATTATTCTAAATTGTTGGACAGTTTTCAAATAATATAAATTTAGAACTCATACATTTCATTTTAGATAAAATTCAAGTTGTTGTTTTTCTTTATTATTATTATTATTAATTTGGTGTATATTTTTATCACAGTATCAGATTATGAGTCAAACACACTTATATTTATTGCAGTTGATATGGCAACGATTTTTAATGTTATTTTTGCTTGTTCAGCTCGAGGAAAGATTGTAAATTCATAATTCTCTTAATTCGTGTGCTTTACTAAATGAATTCTTAATTTACAGGATACAAATGGGTAGAAAACTAAAAAATTCCCACGAGAAACGAGGCCACGTAAAAATACTTAAAGTATAAAAGTAAGTTAGAGTCAAAGGTTGGTAGCCTCCCGACCTCAAATATCTCAGTCGGTAGAATTCAAGATCAAAATGAGTATTTTTGAGGATGGAGAGTACAAGCCAAAAACAAGACCCGGCAGGCCACGAATAACGACTCAATGCACCGATAATGCGATCAGACGGAGGTCTTTTCCCACTCAATATCATTCCTATTTCATTCTTCGATCGACCAAGCGTAAAAAATCAGCGGTGAGAATCTAGAAGAATGCAATTCTTCCATCGATTCAATGACACTCCCACTGTGCGAGATCTTTCACTTTTACTTTACTGTAAGTTGTTTTTTTAACTCTTTCCTAAATCTGGAAACTCTTTTCTCAAATCTGGAATTCTCAGTTGCAAGCAGCAGATGAAAATGGAAATGACTTACCGAGTGAGAAGTAAACTGCAGGAGCAGCTTCCTATTACAATCAGTAGAAGAACCATTTGATGGAGGAAGCTTTAGAATGAGAGTAATTCACTCGCAAGAAAACCAGCAAAAACAAAACATGCATTTCTAAATGAAAAGCGAAGACGAAGACGATGAAGAAGCAGCAGCAGCAGCAGCAGCAGCAGCAGCAGCACCTCTTTAAAAATAAAAATACTGGTTAGATCGCTAAACAATGAGCCAAGGTTTTGTTCAGCGACGAGAGCCACATCACGCAATTTGGGCAGGATCACTTTTACGTCAGTCTGTGTCCAGTCAACTACATCATTCAAAATATTGTTTTGCCACCATGAAACGCTCCATAAGGTTATCGTTTGGGTATGTTTTGGAACCCAGGGTAGAAGGTAAGTCTGGTTTTGCCTAAAAGATACGACTGTGGATTTCCGTGTCTGCTTAAACATCCTCGAACAACATGCTCTGAGAACAATGCAGATGACAGATATTCCTGGTTCCAGCAGGATAAAGCACTTTGCTTTACATTTAAAAATGTGAAAGAATGGTTTACGCAACTCCAAATTTCAACTTCGGAATGGCCCGGTAACTCTCCTGACCTCAATCCGATTGAGAACGTGTGGAAACTTCAGAAGAGAAAAAAAAAAAAAGTCGCCCAAAATATCTTATAGTACAAAAACAGTATGGTAAAATCCAACCAAGATTACACCAACCATTATCATGTTTTGGGTAATAAATTGAATAGTTAATGAAAATATAGGATGGTTGAATAATCAAGGGCATTGGTTGGCAAATATCTAACTATATACTTGATGGTTTTATCCAAAGTTTTGTCTCTGTTTATAGAATAGGCTATATTACTATTATTATAAGCACAGTAATTTTTAACAATATTATATATAACATTGTAAAACATTAAATGTTCTATAAATTAAACTATATATATATATACACTGTACACACACACACACACACACACACACAAATAAAATTTATACAAATGGTCTTCATGACCCTTCTACAGAAACAGATCCAGTTTCATTTAGCTACAGTTTATGAGTACGAATAAAAGGACGATTTGACAATACCTCCGTTCGTTCGCCCGTCTCTCTCTAAGATATCTCTGCAAGTGAACAGGGTTGCCAAAAAATTCCCTCATTCCTACTCCAAAATCGTAACTAAATGAAACTGTATCCGTTTCTGTAGAAGGGTCATGAAGACCATTTGTATAAATTATGTAATCCATTTAAATAACAAAGTAG
>JAJOZX010009044.1:85000-97500 GCA_023014485.1 Bathynomus jamesi
ACATTAGAACAGAGGTTCCCGAATCGAGGGTGGTACGCGTCACTGGTGGTATTCGAGTTACTGCTTAGTGGTACGTCAGTACGTTAAAAACTAAACCTCAGTAAATCCTAAAACAAAAATAAAGACAAATTAAGAGTTTGTAGGTTTGAGAATTAATGGTAATTTATAGAGGATTAACGAAAGTAAAATCTTTGGTTTTTGCAAAACTTTTTTTTATTTGATCGTAAAAGTCAATAAATAACAACGAATTAAGTTAATTAATATATTTAAAATTTTGTTCCTCTCTCTTTTGCATTAATTGACTCAATGAATTTACTATTTACTGATTTTTATAATCAAATGAACATTTTTTGTTAAAAAAAAAAAAAAAAAAAAAAAAAAAAAGTCAACTTACTTTTGGCAACCCTCTGTATTGGCCTGCCCTGGAAATATTCGAGTAGTGGTTTCGACTAGAGTAGTGGTAGTATTGTAAATTTTCCTGTTTTGCTGTAGTTGATAGAGAAGATAAATTTAGAAAACCCTGTTCCAGAATGTGTAAATAACGAAGTAGAATTTAATGTAAAATTTTATTGATAACTGACTGGTTGTCAAGTTTTGTGGGAAGAGCACGTTTATTAAATTATGGATTGCGAATACATTTTAATTTCAATTTTTATAATGTTTATATTCGTTCGTAGGATACTGTATGAATTGTATAAAATACAAAAGCTGTATAATGAATTTTTATTTACACTGAAAATACCGTGTATAAGTAATGAAGAGAATAGAGTTTATGAACGGTAATCTGGAGAGACTTGAAGCAGAAATAAAACCTTAATTAATAGCCTGTTTGGGGCTAATTTAATGATTTAAATTAATACGTGAATGCTTTAAATGATTGATGTAATGTTAAAGAATTAATTTTGTTAATTAGCATTTAAAGGTCTGTTCTCGCTTTCGGTCTGCTAATAGTTTTCATTTAGTCCTTTTGCATCCAAGATCAATGTTTTCCATCGGCGGCGATCCAGCCAGGAAACTCTGGCGGGAAAGCGACACTTGGCAACCCCGTCTCTCCATCGATGCGATTCGCGAGACTCTCAGAACGGTTTCAGCCGGCGTCACATTCGCGCGTCGTCCGCCGCTTTCGACGTCCGTCTCTTTCTCTCTCTCTTTCCCACCCCCCTCTCTCTCCTCCGCCGCCGCCGCCGCCACCGCCGTCGTCGCCGTTCCCTTCAGTAGTCGGTTGTTCCTCGCGACCCGAAACGCTGCTCCAAAGTGCTCAAAGGTGACTGTCCCTAAAGTGGCTGTGAAGCATGCGTCGAGGCCCATCCTAGGCGTAGGATGCCCTCACCGGTTATTTGATCGCAAAGTCCTAAAGTTATGTTGGCCCGAAGCCCTTATGAAGGTGAGCCGCATGCGGCCACCTGACGCAGGTGAATTCTGCCCAAACCCAGAGGACTTTCATCGAGGAAAAATCCTCCGTCAGCGCCTCTTTCGCACCGTCACAGGATTACTCCTACGGGTCCTCCGGTGGTGCCTTCCGCTCTTCACTTTCACTCTACGCCTTGATGATGCTCTCACTCGAGGAGGACCAGCCTCGCCTGTAGGCTGCTCAGATGCACGTCGGAGAGAGATGCAATGGCACCGCTGTGCACAGAGATCTCTCTGGCCCTCCAAGGGCATTACGGCACTCTTTTTCATTTCATTCGTGGCCACCATGCCAGGCAAGTCAAATGATTAACTATTATTATTATTATTATTATTAATTATTACCATTTCTCATCCGATTTCTACCGTTATTTTTTCATTTGTGATGCACGTCCACACCGTGATTCTAAGTTTTTATTCATGATATTATCTTGTGCAGTGTAATAACGTTAACCATTTAGGAAAATTAAAATTCTGCGTATGAAAGAAATATATAATAAATGTTTTGTCAACTCTTAATACGAACATCTCTCTTCATTCGCTCTGTGTATACTCGTATTTACTATTAACGAAATATGGATGCATTCTCCCGCAGATTTTATCAGCAGTGCGTGAGATAACCAAAAAGATATACGATAATACTGTAATAATAATAATAATATAATAATAATAATAATAATAATAATAATAAGTTTAAGTAATGTCTTTTTTCAGTGTCTAGAAGTTGATTTTAATTATAAAAGCAGAAATCAAATTTTATTTATTACAACTTTAATTTTTTTACTTCCAAAACTTCGTTTATATATACGGTGAATTTTCGCACTTTCTATATATATATATTATATATATATATATATATATATATGAGAGAGAGAGAGATTTTAATGAAAGTCGATTTTTGCTTTAAAAAAAAATCAACTCAATTTGTGTTCCTAAAATTGCTCTTAAAGAGAAACACTTCGATCAAGCCGAAAACAGAACTGTGTCAATACCTTTTTTAATGACCTTAGAAGGAAGTTCCGAAAGTAGATAGATAGAGAGAGACAGAGATAGAGACAGAGACAGAGATAGATATAAAGATAGATATGAAATATTTCAAAGACTGAGTAAAAATTTCGTTTTCTCGAAAGAGAACGGAATAGAATTTCGAAATTATTGTAAGGAACGCACATAAAAATGTCTGCTTTCTTTTTTGCCTTACATAAATGAGCAAATAATTCAAAAGAATTCTTCCACAATATGCACTCTCTCTCTCTCTCTCTCTCTCTCTCTCTCCTCTTTTGGCATCAGCAGCTCTCTCTTTCTCTCTATTTAAGTGTCCTCTTTGGTTTAGCGAACAATGGAGAGCCATCAAGAAGTCACTTTTGGGTGTTTCCGTGCGTGCGTGTGCGTTTTTGGGTATGTGTACGTGTCTGTGTGTGTATGTGTCTGACTGCTGATTGATATTCTTTATATATATATATATATATAATATATGGTGATCGTAAATTCTCAACCCGGAAACAAAATTATGCAATCCTTTTCGGTTGATGGCCTGGCTTAACGATCACCATAATATATATATATATATATGTATAGAGAGAGAGAGAGAGAGTGAGTTTAGGAAGAAAATGCATTGAATAATAACAAGTTTCCTTGTATATTTTGTGAACAAACTTACAAACGCTTTTTGTATATAAACGTTCAGAGAATCAGAACCCGATACAGTGCGATGATGTAGGAGCGTGTGTGTTTCAGAGCATGAAACAACGTGTCCAACTCTGCTTTGAGACGAGGGGAAACTGCTTTCAACAGTTGCTTTATTAAAACTCAAAACTCTCCCTTTAATCAGAACGTAATAACGAAAGTGACATTTACTGTAACGTAATGTAACGTTAGTGTAACGTAATAAAACATATAAATTAACGCACAGTTTCTTTTATTTATATATATATATACACACACACGTGTGTGTGTGTGAAGACAACATATAGGTCGAACATAACACATCGTGTGAACGCAACATAAAGTAGAGCTCTACTTGTTATCCAACTTTCTCTCTTTCATCAGTCACTAAGATATTAAAAATTTCCGTACATACATTAGTTTACCTTTGAAATTCTGATACGTAGATAGGTTATTGTTGCTCTTGATTTGTTCCGTTTCATGTCGAAATCAAGTGGAGATGAAGCCTAATCGTGTCATACGTATTGTTCCTGGAGCCAATGACACGTTGGCGTGGCGATATTAAATTCCAAAATTTGCATATTCTAGTCGATATGCAAATAAGAATGCGAATCTTATATATATATATATATATATATATATATATCTATCAAGTGTATCGAACCACAATTTTTATTTATAAACGCATATAAAAAAAATTAAAAAATTTTTAGGCCTAAAATTGAATTTATATAAAAAAAATTAAAGCAAAAATTATGCTTTGAGGAGAAAGCAAATTGGATCCTATTTTCAATTTATAGACAAACTTTCCCTATTACAGAAACCAATTGAAAGATTTATTTGCCAATATTTTCCATTAGTTTGTCTTCAAAGTTTGGTTTTTAGTTTGTCGTTTGGCCCTAATGGAAAGTACATTTTCCCCTCTACACTTTCCTTATTATTCTTCTTTTAAGGATTGGAAATAAATAACACAACATTTCTCCCACTCCATTACGAGAAAGTTCATAAAGTACTCTGGAAAGGTATACACTGTTCCTGACAGGAAAGGTATACACTGTTCCTGACAGAACTGCCCGTAGGTTATCTTCCTTATTGCGCGCTAAAGTGTATTTTCTGATGAAGTAACTATTTTTATACAGTGTATATCTACATTGTGGATTATATAACATTTCCAATACACACACACGAGGGGTCGCGCGTCTTAAGGTACCTAAGCGCCACCACAGATGAAAACGTGTTTTTCATGAATATCACTATTTTCACCCTTCCTCTATCGCGTGGTTTGGGTTATAATGACTTTACGACACTAGAAGTATGGTTGAAAACCTTATGAAGCGAACTACTTTTTTCACCTCTATCGCCAGCCAAAAGTTCACCCAAAGTTCGGCATAAGAAAATCAAACAATTTTAAAAAATATATATAAAATATAAAAATCTATTCCAAAAACTCATCAACATCTTCATTAGCATACTTAGAACTCTAATTTAGCCAAAAATTAACGTTCTAGCTCAATTAATAACAGAGATACTATAGCCAGAATATTGCTGAACTTTGGAGGCGATTTCTGACGAATTTTAATTTTGGCGCTTAGGTACCTTAAGACGCGGGACCCCTCATATATATATATATATTATATATATATAATTTCCATTTATTGGAGTGATTTTGTGGCCGTATCAGATTACCTATTTTTTTTTACATATACGAGATTTTATCTATAACCTAACCTAACCTACTTTTATTTGTTTCATGTAGAATAGAAAGTTCTACAAAAATGATAACCAATCTTTAATTCATATTTGAAATCATATTTGATTATTCCATTAAAATCATCTGTTTAAAGGGTCAAAATCCTAATAATTAATCGCAGGAAGAATAAAACTCGACTGGATTTCTCTCTGTCTGTCTCTGTCTGTCTGTCTGTCTCTGTCTGTCTCTCTTATTTACATATCTCATTATGTTCTTTCGCTTTCCACTCTCGTGGCCAGACGTCGTTAAACGAGTAAATCGCCGGAGCCCAAAATATCTAATAACGAAGGTCCATTACTCTGGGATGCGTGCATGGCTTCATGACATCTTCGTGTCCTCATGACATTCCCCCCTTTGGCCCTCTCATGGCATCGACAGGAGAGGTTTTCATCGTGTATTCATGGCTAAATGAAACCAGCCAGACGTGTTCCTGGCTGCCCCTCCCCTTTAAGCAATGTTGAAATAACCTCATGAATGTCAGGAAACTGCATGCGAATGACACAAAATTATGCAATATTAAAAAATTTAACGTAATATGCTTTTACGTGCAAAACATAATATGCCAACGTTAGACGTACATACATGAACGAAGTCTGATAGAACGATAATAATCAGTAATTAAGCTCCATGACTGTAAATCGTAAATGTAGCCCAAATTAGAAACAAAAAATATCGCCCAAAGTCTTAAAAAAAGGAAGCCCAAAGTTAAAAAAGAAGGCGCCCAAGCACGCACCTATTTCCGCTCTGGAGATCGGAAAGGTTACTTTAATAAGAGTCGAAATTAATAGCCAGGCTAATACGAGGGTAATTGGGTAAAATCTAATACAGATTGTTCTCGTTATAATGTACGTACAATATAGTTATTACTTTGATTATCTCTCACAGGATATTACGAGAATTTTGTAATGACACTCATTTTGGGCGCAAGTTTTGGTAATAACTTTTACGACAACATTGAAATTGTATAATCTATCTAATAAATATCGCTTAACTGTCTTTATCCGCAATCCCCAAAATGAGAGAGCAAATAATTATAATTAGTTCTGAAGGCACCATAAAAGTTGCTAATAACTTAATTGTAATTTTTTCATTATTTCCATATTATATATACACCCGATGTCTTAAGTCATGTCCTCTGTGTGGGCAAAAGACAACGATGAAAGAGCACAATTTAAAAAAAATTGAGGTTTTCCAACGTTGCCCAGTTACCATGGGAACTAATTACATATATGACTTTTGAAGGAAAACATTTATTTAGAATTGTGTTTTAAGAAATAATATACACACGCCGACGATTATAGTTCTTCAGTTAAAATCTTTTGGCTGATCATAACAAAAATAATAAAATGCAATCTTTCCAAGTACACGCTTTCAAACATGGTATTCTTCCTTAACCCTTTCAGTGTTTATTTTGCACCTCACATAACCTAACGGTAGCCACCACCGTACAAATACGTACAAAACACTGAAGGGGTTAAAAAGTTAAACTGGTTTCCATGGTAACTGGGCGGCGTTAAAAAACTTGAATCTTTGAAATTGCTGCGTTTTTGTTTTTCATTATCTTTTTGCACAGGACAGCACTTACGGTGTGTGTGTGTGTGTATATATATATATATATATATATATATGTGTGTGTGTGTATAGATATATATATATATTTGTTACACGAACAAAATCTAATTCCAAAATGTCGACGTTCAACCTCATGCAAATATTCAGATTTCAAACTGCATTTCAGGTTTTCAATGAAAATACCTAACCTAACCTAACCTAAACTAACTTTTTAGTATTGACCTTATGCATGTCGACATTGTGCAGATCGACTTTATTCCGCTACCCGATATATTTAGGCATAAATGCTCAAGTTGGTCGAACATTTGAGTAAATTTTCGTCCGTGGCCATATTTCACCCAGTAGGTCTAACAGGTTATATAGTTTTTATTTTCAAATATTTAATCACTTTCGCTTCTGTTAAAATAGAAGGGAAGATTCTATAAGAAAGTTGGTTTTATTTTTACCGTATACAATAATTATTTTTTCAAATATACAGGGTGGCGCAAAAGTCGGGCATCATAGAAATTTTCAGTGTTGACTATAATATTTTTTTTTCTTTTAGGTAGGGGATGGCTGCGAAATTAACAATAGACGAGAGATGAGTTTGGTTTTAATGTATGGAATACCAGGTACAACAAATCGATGAATCGGTACAGAATTTAAATTCTGTACAGATTCATCGATTTGTTGTACCTGGTATTCCATACATTAAACCCAAGCTCACCCTCTCGTCTATTGTTAATTTCGCAGTCATCCCCTACCTAAAAGAAAAAATAATGTATTATAGTTAACACTGAAAATTCCTGATATGCGACTTTTGCGCCATCCTATACTGTATATATATATATATATATATATATATATATATAATATATATATATATATATATATATATATATATATATATATATACAAACAAACTGCTTAAGGAACAATCTAACTATATTCAGTACTCCTAAGTTCGAGAAAAAGTCTAGGAAATCCATATCAGTTCTTTGAGATAGATACAAAAAGTCTAACCAAAAACAAGTTCGGACACGAATCTATTATTAATAAATAGATTGAGTTTTTGGATGGAGACATTAAAGCTCTGAAAAAAATACGAGAAAATTCAGTACCAGGGCCAAGCACGTGGAGTGCCATGTTTCTGAAGAAATGTAAGAGCCAAGCCACTATATTTTAGAGGAAATCACTCGATGCAAAACAAATTCTCATTAAAGAACGTGGACGTTGCCCCCTTATTCAAAAGAGGTAACAGAGGAATGTCAAAGATCTATCATCTAGTAGCTTTCACATCCAACCTTATTAAGTGTTTTGAAAGTGTAGACACAAAATTGCCTGCTACCAACAAGAAAAAAATGAATTCAAACCAAATCAACATAGCTTCAGGGCTGGAAGATCATGCCTATCACAGTTATCAGACCACTAAGAGAAAATACTAAAAACATTGTCAAGGTCAAGATATAGATATAATATACCGATTTTGCTAAAGCCTTCGATAAATGTGATCATGGAATTATAACACACAAACTTAAGAATATGAGAATTACTGGAAAGTGGGACGATGGATAATTAATGTTTCTGACTCAAAGAACAGGAAGAGTGGAAGTTAAATGGAGTCAAATCTGACTTCTCAGAAGTCGTTAGCTCTGTTCCACAAGGTACAGTATTAGCTCCCTTGGTATTTATGGTAATGACTGCAGACAGTGATGCAAACATTGAAAACTTTCGTATCGTGCTTCGCGGTCGACGCAAAGATACGCGAGGAAATATCCAAAAAAGGTGACAGAAAAAGTACAACGCAATATTGAAACATTATTTGCAGAAGACAACAATATGAAGTTCAACGAAGAAAAATTCTAACTCCTAAGATATGATACCAACAAGGAGCTACACAGAATGAAGGATACAAAAACAAATAAATAACACCAAACCAACAAGCTAGGGGTCTTGGCGTAATAATGTCATCAGCTGCAGAATTCAAAGAACACTACAACATTAAAATTACAACCGCTAGAAAAATAATGGGAATCATCTGCAGCAAGAGTTTAGTCTTACCAGTGATTGAGTATTGCTCAATATTCACAAATCCATAGAGAAAACGAGACATTAACAGACACGGAAGCCATACAGTACAAAGAAACAGTATTTTACGTCTAAAGTAGAGGAAAAGTACGAGGAAGACTACTGGTCTCTACAACAATCCCTGAAAAGAAGACGTGAACGATGCACAATAATATACATATGGAAATAGTCGAGGGATACGTTCAAAACTTTAGAATTGAGATAGAAACACGCTGGAATGAGAGAAGAGGTAGGTTGTGTACTGTTCCAGCTGCAGTGGGAGAGGGGACCATGAAAAATAGATGGAAAATACCCTCGGAATACGGGGCCCAAAACTCTCTCACGTGCTACCAAAAGAACCAATGAAACTCCAGCACACCAATCTAAATACATTCAAGAACTAACTGTACAGGTTTTCGTGCAAATTCCCTGACCAGTCATACGTAGCTGAGTACGAGGGCAGGATGGGATTAAAAAATAACTCTCCCCTCCACTAAAACCCGCAAATGAGAACCCGATGCTTAACCGTCGTTCGAAACCAACAAAATTAACATGCGCACACATTATATATATATATATATATATATATATATATATATATATATATATATATATATATATATATATATACGGTGTTCATAAAAGATCTGAACGATTTCAATCTTTATTAATGTGATAACCCAATTACATACAAAGAAACAAGTTCGTCCATGTGACTCCGCACAGCTAAAAGTTTTACATACAGGTTTAATAAACTTCAACATGTGCGCCATTGGTCGTCGCCCGTACAACATCCAATCGATTTTCAGTTTCTCGACATGTGCGTTCAAGCATGCCAGCATCGACCATCGCTATTGCATCCCTGATCCTGATTCGTAGTTCATAGCTGTTGACAACCTTGGTCTTGTGCACATCTCTAACAAATCCCCAGAGGAATAAGTCCAGTGGCGTAATGTCCGGTGATCGTGGAGGCCAAAGGATAGGTCCATCACGACCAATCCAGCGACCCGGAAAATTTCATTGAAGGCCTCACGCACAGCCAGAGCCCAATGTGGAGGTGCTCCATCTTGCTAATAGATAATGTCCGGCTGCAATTCTTGTAGCTGTGGAAACACAAATTGCTCCAGCATGTCAAGATAGGAGATTGATCTAACGGTACCCTCGGTAAAAAAAGAATGGCTCAATCAGTCGGTCATGCATGAGACCGCACCAAACGTTAATTTTAGGGTTGTCGCGTTCCACTTCCAGCACCTCACGGGGATTTTCTGAACCCCAAATTCTAACATTATGCCGGTTTACCATCCCTGAAACATGAAATGTAGCCTCATCTGAGAACATGACTTGTTTGAGGAACCCATTGTCAGTGTCCATTCGGTCCAGCATGTCCTCCGCAAATGACTGTTTAGTCCTGTCATCTGGTTTCAGTGCCTGTACAACCTGCACTGACTACTTGAAACATGCAAAAAAAAACTTTACTAGTTGCTCTATCGCTTACACATGCTTCATATCTTATTTAGTATGAGAAATATTAACGAATCAAATCGTTCAGATCTTTTATGAACACCCTGTGTGTATATATATATATATATATATATATTATATATATATATATATCGTACTCATTTTTCGGGGATGGGGATTCGTTCGTTGTGCAATAAACCAAACTCCTGAAAATCCCTTTTTTTTTTATATATATATATATTTCTGAAAAGAAAATTGCTTAAAATATGAACGTAAAAGTGATGAACAAATGCAGAAACGTTCCTTTGCTAAATGTTAATATCATATTAACTCTTACTATTTTTAATACTAAGAATAATTTATTATGATTAATTTTTAGTATACATTATCAAAACCTCTCAAATTATATTCATTGCAACTTAACTGAACACTTGATAAAATGCCGACCTCAAAGGGATCAAATAATGCAAAAAAAACCCTCCTTTGGTCATCTCCTCGAACCAAATTAACGAGTTAATGATGATTGAGGTTAATTTATAAGTTTATTTTATAACATTAATTAGGCATCAATAAGTAGTTTAATGTTGTATTGTATGGTATGGTATGGTATGGTATGGTATGGTTGAGGGTTTTAAATATGGCATATTTTTTGTTCTTCGTTGCTCCTATTAAAAAATGTAGGAGAAAGTTGAAAATATTAGGTATTCTCAAAGGTACGGGGGTTACTAATAGGCTGGATCGCGGTCCAGATCCGGACTGCCGGTAGATTTTATATAGACTGCCGTAAATATAGGATTTACTTTAAAATATAGGGAAAATAAGTAAGTCTATACTTTGATGTCTATAAAAATAATGTCGACTACATAACTAAAACACTCCGAAAGTAGTAGTAGTAGTAGTAGTATGGGTAGCAAACCTTGGTAAGAGTTACAAAAACGGTGCAACAACGTTTGCACCAAAAAGTGTTCGTTTATTCCGTAATTTCATTTTGGCCAAACCGTACTTTTCGATTTGTTCAAAGTATTTTAGACTCTATATATATCTACCCGAGAGGTTAACTAACCTAACCTTTCCTTATGTAGAAGTAAAAGGATGTCTCTCTATTTTTTCAATTTGGCCCAAACGATATAAAATAAATACATTTCGGCAAATAAATTGAATTTGATCTTAAACGCTGTATCCTATCCTGACAACTCGTACTGCTCTTCTGCCTAAATCTTGCATTAATAAATATAAAATCTTTTACAACTTTTACACGCATGATCGATATTTTCATAAGTACACCTCGTTAAAGAATGACGAGGTGTACTTCGGAATACACGAAAGGCCTTGGAATCATTTTTCTCTTTCCTTGTGGATTTGCATCATTCATTTATTTCACGTGTTGTGAAATTCGTCGCATATATATATATATATATATATATATTATATAATATATATATATATATTTATATATATATATATATATATATATATATATATAATCAAATAATTTATCGAGACTAGTTTTTTGTGTAAACATTTTTATTGCATACAGCAAAGAAAAACACCCACAAAAAATCGGTTTGTTTGTAAAACACACACACACACACTTGATATATATATATATATATATATATATATATATATATATATATATACAGGGTGGGCCGTAAGTTTCCATACATAGGAAAAATAAACTTTTTTTAATGGACAACCATTTTTATTTATATAATATGCTCTACATGGTTGCCATTGTTTTGAAAACACATTTCAATACGTGTTCCCCACTGTTGATGAACACGCATTAGCACAGTTGACGTTATGCTTGTAATGGCGTTGGTGATACGTTCCTTTAGATGATTTATGTCTCGTATCTTTTCCTGATACACCATGGCCTTCAAGTGCCCCCAAAGATAGAAATCAAGGGGGGTGAGATCTGGGGATCTGGGAGGCCACTCCACAGGACCACGCCGACCAATCCAAGCATCCGGAAACTACTGCTGATCCAAATACCGACGCACGTGAAGACCATAATGAGGTGGAGCTCCATCTTGCTGGAAGTAAACTGGGAAGTTACCTTCCTCGTTTAGCAGGGATGGGAAAATCTCTTCTTGCAACATGTTAAGATACCTTTCGGCATTAAGATTTCCACTGACAAAAATTGGTCCAATAATTCTGTCACCCCATATCCCGGCCCACACCATCACTTTACCGGCACCTTGCATCTTCGTCGGACTCAGCCAGTTAGGGTTAGCATTACTCCAATAACGTATGTTTTGCCGATTAACCTCTCCATTGACGTAAAAATTTGCTTCATCAGTAAACAAGATCTTACGTCAAACGCATATTCTTAGGGTATCTGAAACATAAAAACAAACGTTTAATTTTTCCTATGTATGGAAACTTACGGCCCACCCTGTATATAATATATATATATATATATATCGGAGATCGATCCTAGGCCAAAAACTATAGGCCAGTGTAGCTTACATCTCATCTCACTAAAATATTTGAAAGAATAGTTACATAAAATCTATGGCTTTTTGGAAACGCAGAAAAAATTAAATGATAACCAACATGAGTTTCGATGAGGCAGATCATGCCTATCACAACCAGT
>JAJOZX010009044.1:100000-105000 GCA_023014485.1 Bathynomus jamesi
AGACACGTCACTGTCACGTGAGGTACATAAATATTATATATGTCGCGGTATATAAGTATTATTCAGTCAGTCAGCAGTAGACCAATTGACTTAATGTAGCCAACTAGTGTAGGAAAGCAATCTATCAGTTGGCCATCAGTTGAACTGAGCTCATATAATGCGTTTGTGTTATTTATGTGTATAAACTATTGTACTGTATCTATAACAAAAAATAGGCCAAACTAGAGAATAATACCACCTGGTATACTGATAACTAGCTACTAGCGTCGATAATTTTGTTTTTCGCCCGTCGTAAATTGTAACATGTAAACTTCTAAATAATATGATTTGAAATGAATATATAATATCGGATGCAAACAATAATTTTGCTAATATCAGCATTATAACTGAGATGTAAATTGTTATATTGTTTGCAAATAATTTTTCGGTCTTTTTCATTTACTTTAATGATATAAAGTATTATACATATACAGTAACTTTAAAAATGTCTGATAATGGATAATATCAGGTGCACATATACTCTTGAATCAAATTACATATATAACATGTCGAAATATCGGGTGCAAATATATTCTTAATATTATCGTTATTATATTTATTATCATATATATAATTATATAGTAATGGCATGATCTAAACTTCATACCCTAGTAGCGGGGTACATCAGAAACATCTTTCACATAAAATACAAGCTACAGTTACATTAATGATCTTTGGTAGACTTTAAGACTACAATTTCTTATTGTCAAGATACATAAAAATGCAAAACTTAAAAAAATAAGGCATATCCAAATGTAGCTCTGTTTGCAATGTTCGCTAGAGTCGCTAATAATTGTAGCCATTTAGAAATTATACGATCAACACTCAGTGAGTTAGTACAATCTTGAAATATTTTGCTAGATCTTCACATCACGACTTCCCATATTATCATAAATACTCGAAATATTGCGGGTACATTAAAATGAGAAATAAGAACTGCATGAAATGAGAAATAAAAAGTTATTGGGCCAATGTATGGTGCCCAGGAAATCTTGTTCTGGTAATTGGTTTGACTGTGTGACCTGGCAAGTGTAAACGCACAACCTGTCGGTGTTGTGGTGTGGTGTGGCTGAAGGTATTTGCACCCAGAGGTGCAAATACCGCATTCGTTATTTACATCCGAATATCACACCTCTGGGTGCAAATACCTTCAGCCTAACAATCTTAAGGGTTCGTGAGGCCTCCCCTAAAAAGACCTCGGCCTCGAGGACTTTGAAATATGTATGTCCTCGGCCTCGAGGCCATGTCCCCATGTCTGATAGATAGATAATATATATTATATATATATATATATATATATATATATATATATATATTATTAACTACGAATCCATCGGCCCCGGGTTCGAGACCCGACGGCAGCCGGCGTGCAGCAAAACCCAGCTGTTCATCCTTCCACACAAAGAAAGTGGTTGGTAGATAAATGGGTACCCTAGGTGGCCTAGTGGTTAAGACGCTGGGCTGCTGATGGGGCGTGGTTCGGATTCCGCGTTAACTGTAGGTCTAAGGTGGAGTGAAAAGCTTGACCTTCGTCAGAATGAACAATTCGGGCGGAAGCTAACCAAAGGTGTGTATATATATATATATATATATATATATATATATATATATATATATATATACACACCCCTTTGGTTAGCTTCCGCCCGAATTGTGAAATTCATCATATATATATATATATATATATATATATATACATATATGATGAATTTTACAATTAAACACGTGAAATGAATGAATGATGCAAACCCACAAGGAAAGAAAAATGATTCCAAAGCCTTTCGTGTATTCAGAAGTGTACTTCTGAATACACGAAAGGCCTTGGAATAATTTTATTTTTCCTTGTGGGTTTGCATCATATATATATATATTATATATAACTTATCAATCCACTTCGATTATTCGCAGAAGTTGGAATGTACTGTAAATGAAAAATGCAATGAAGTAGCCACTCGTGCCACTACAGATTCGATCAATTTATTGATGGTATTTTTGCTGACGTTTTTCCAGCTTTGTTGTACCAAGTACCATAATTCAGTGAGGTGGTTAGAATTGTGCCTTTCCGCTTCAGATCAAGGATTCATCTTAGCGAATTATTGAAGCCATTCTATAATGGTCATCTCATTAGTTTTCTTTAGATTTTGGAATATAATTCAAGAAAGGTTGGGTTTGTGTTTTGTGCCATTATCTTGTCGGAAAATGAAGTTTCGACTCACAAGGTACTGACCACCTGGTATGGTATGGTGAATTAAGATGAATTGCTATTTTTTTGGCCTTCACGGTACTGTTGACTTTTACAATGTTTCGAGTGCCACACCCACAGTCTAAACAATCCCTTACCATTATGGAACCTGAAGCATGCTTCACAGAAAGTTTTCTAATGCCCTTTGCGTGTACCATACTAAACCATAAAATCAATCCTAAACCGAACGCTTTACCATGTAGTCTTCAGCAATAAAGTCTCGTATTATATTTTGGCCTATATGGATACTGCAATCGCTTTTCGATACTTTCCCCTCTTAAGGATAGGTTTCTAATACGTCGCTGTGAACAAAAATTTATGGATGTCTGTATTTTAAAAAACATGAATACTTCCGAGAGTACTGGCGAGTATTCATAAATACCCTATTCATGAATACCCAGGTATTTATAACCAATTTGGCGGAATTCTATTTTTATTACAGGTTCATGACTTGCAAAACGAGGTTTTTTCAAAATTGCCTCTTTGACGATTGCACTGCGCAAAAAATGCGTGCTGGTTAAGTAAAGTAATTTTAACATTAACATAATTGTTTATCAACATGTTTCTTAAATTTTTTTATTTAATATCAAAGAAGCCTTTAGAGTTAGGTTAGGTTAGGTTTAGTGTCGATAGGATGTTCCTTCGACAAAATGTCCTTTGTATAGCTGCTTCTGTTATCATAAATACTTGTACATAAATTACATTAACAAAATTAAATGTATATAAACGGTTTTTTGTTAATAGTTTACAATTTACAGGCGAAAGAATTATTCCAACCAGCTAAATATCTAGAATTAAAATGTGATGTGCTGTTTAACTTTCTCCGTAAAACACACACACATTATATATATATATATATATATATATATATATATGAAAATTATTTCCTTCGTGGTTTTATTCATATATATATATATATATATATATATATATATATATACTGTGTATATAAAACATTGTTAATAGAAATATCGAGTCTGCCATTATTCAACTTAAAAACAATTTCAACATTAGCCAGGGCCTTTTTTCCGCTTGATCCTGTTGTTTTGAATTCGTTCAGAACGGATTTAGACAAGAGGGGCAAAGTGCTAAAACTCTGGTAGCTTTTTCATATAAATTGTATGCTCTTTCTACAATTTTTGTCCACCAATATATATATATATATATATATATATACCTATATCTATCTATACCTATCTATCTATCTATACCTATATCTATCTCTATCTATCTATACCTATATCTATCTCTATCTATCTATACCTATCTATCTATATATATATATATCTATATATATCTATATCTATATCTATATATCTATATATATAATATCTATATCTATATATATATATACCTATATATATATATACCTATATATATATATACCTATATATATATATACCTATATCTATCTATACCTATCTATACCTATATCTATCTATCTATACCTATATCTATATCTATCTATATCTATCTATACCTATATCTATCTATCTCTATCTATCTATATATATCTATATATATATATATCTATATATATATATATCTATATATATATATATATATATATCTATATATATTATATATATATCTATATCTATATATATCTATATCTATATATCTATATATATATATATATAAGTAAAATTACTATTCAGACGAGACTTAGAAACTGTCATGCATAAATTTAAAGTTTACGCATTTCCAAATTTTCCTAAATTAAATTTTAGGAAAAATTCATTCCATGAAATAAAACTTGAAAAATTTAACTTTTTTTTTGTAAATTTAAAACTTTAGGTATAAAGCCAATTTCCATATTCTTTATTATTTTATGATTTTACTCAGTAATTTTTAGTTTCCGTATTATATACGAAAATTATTTCACGAAAGTAACGTGAAAAATATTTATGATGACTAAAACCACGAAGGAAAGGAAACCCAGAATGGTGCTCAAGCGCTTTCGTCTAATTAGACGAAAGCGCTTGAGCACCATTCTGGGTTTCCTTTCCTTCGTGGTTTTAGTCATCATATATATATATATATATATATATATATATATTTATATTATATATATATATATATATATATACTGTAAATCATGTGACGCTTTCTTGATGTTATACTAGCGTTGGATATTTTGTATACGATATATATTTACACAAGTGGATATATCACTGTAGGACCTATACCCATCAAATCGACAAGACAACAACACTAACGACTAACAACCTAACCTAATCTAATTTAATCTAACCCACAATAGACTTGTCGATAGAAATGTCAAGTAGATCAGATGGCGTAATCCGTCTCTGCATATACAGAGGATTGACAAAAGTAAATAGACATCCAAGATTTTTTTTTTCCCCCCCATATTTTTTTATTTCATAATAATAAAAGTCAATAAATGATAACAGATTTATTGAATCAATAGATTTAGAATCGTGCTGCTTTCCCCTTTTCATTCTGTGAAGGTGACACGTTCTCTCATTCCATTAATGAACATTGCCACTTGTCCTTGAGGCCAATCATTCTGGTGTCTATTTACTTTTGCAAACCGTCTACACACACACACACACACACACACACACACACACAATGTTGAAATCGTGATAACGAAGCATTTGTTAACTTTTAACAAATTTTAAAAGTAATTTATTACATTATGTATTGAATACTACTCATGGTAACTTAGTTTTATTTATTTTTTTTTGTAAATAAG
>JAJOZX010009044.1:107500-159360 GCA_023014485.1 Bathynomus jamesi
GATCCGTAGCTGTGTAAATGTACAACATACATATAGTATTGTAGGCAGTCATCATACGTGTATTGTATATATGTTAATGGTAAGATAGTACGACCACAAACACTGTACTTAATACAAATATGATTTTAATGGAAATATCATTTCCACGTTTGGAGTCGATCAACGATGAATATTATTATAATTTTTCTACTCCCCATTCCCACATGGTCGCCTACTTCCAGCCAGGTCACACACACACCACACACACACACACACACTTCGGCTGACCCATTGGCAACACAGAGATCACATGATACAAACATCGTTGTGGCCTTGTGGGAACTAAAACCCACATTCCAATGCATATAATTTAATTATACAATAAACCTTCCTATAATTTTCGTATGCTAACCATTATAAATGGAACAGTGATTTGAAAGGGTTTTCATATCAATTAAAAAAGACAATTCTAAATACTCACTGCCAACCCCGCAAAGCTTAACAAAGCCTAGTGCCACCCCTGGATAAATGAAGGAAGTATAAATAGTTCTTGTTATCTTTAAGATGATAAAGTCTACAGTCTTCAGGTTTCAGGTTTTATTTAAAAAGTTTACAAGAATGACTGGCCTATGACAGCTGCTATAAAATTAGGTTGCTCTTTCACTTATTTTAAGTCATTGATTCCCAATGGTTGCAGTATCACTCTCCAATAAGCGTATGTAAAGTTTAGAGGGCATTGGCAGTAAGGGGAGAACCAGACAAATTCTCGTACTGTTGTAAACCAAAGATTGTGTTTATGGCAAGATTTGGATGTTATGCAAGATTATGATTGGGTAATTGTTTCATGGCACAGATAATCATTACAAATATAATTCTATTTAAAGGGAAAATCAGTGGAGGCCCTGAACAGCTTGTTGGTGTGTCTAGCCCCAGCTTGCCAGCTTGGACGGGTGTAGAGGGCATAAGAACCCACCTGCAGACAAGTGAGAAATAACCAGACAAGAGAATTCCTAGTGGGTGCTGGGGAAAAGGTGCAAGCTGACACAGGCATAAAGATCCAGATACAAGAACATTAGGGCTTCTCTGGAGTATCCGATTGTAAAACAATCAGTTTCAATTGTTGGTTGCCCAATAAAAAAAAACACTAAAAATTGATGGTATATTGAATGCTACTAGGTACAAACAGATTTTGGTCCACCATGCTATCCTTGGTGATGCAAGGTTTATTGATTCAAACTTTATCGTACAGCAAAATATTGATTCACAGCACACAGCTGGATTGATTGAAACCTATTGCAAGCACAAGAGGAAACTGGAGTCCTTCAACGCATGGTATGACCCCCTCAAAGCCCAGATCTTAATATCAACGAAGTTGTATACGTCTATTTGGATAAGAAAAAGTAAAAAGGAACTCCAGCAACATACTGTAGATGACCTGTGGAAGGTCTTGGAAGAAGCGTGGAACACCAAACCACAGTTTATGACAATTATTTGAAAGTGTCCCAAGAAGAATTTCATTGGTTTTAAAGGAAAAGGACGGACATACTTGCTATTAGTTTATATCAAGGTATATTCTGTATAAATATGGTTCTTTGAATTTGATTGTCATCTCATTAAAAGTGTATTTGAATTGAATACAAAGTTTTAGTTTCTTTTTACATCAGAGTGGAAAAATGTAAAATATCTAAGACAAACGAGGCAAATACCTTTCCTAGTATCATCAGAATGAGTTTTGAAATATTGACACACATTTGGTGGCATGACTTATTTTAGAACTTATAGTAATTAAACTTATTTTATAATATACAGTCATAGTATTAGTTAGAAATATTTGTATAAAATATTATATTTACAAATAAAATATTGAAATTAGTATCAGACAGCTAGACCAACTAATGGAAACTGTTTTAAACTACAACTACAGTAAATAGTTTAGGTCAAATTTAGTAAATTATGGCTAACCCTAGTTAGGCATAATTGTTGTTCTACTTCTGGTCTCAGTTGTCTGCATAGTTTATTAAAACATTAGCTACAGGCCTACAGCTTTGCAGTTTGAATAACCTGCGAATAAATCCTATGAGGGTTTTCTCTCAAGAACACATCTCTAAGTTCCAGTGGCGGTTCCTCATATGGGCAATATGGGCAGCCGCACAGGGCGGCATTTGTGGAGGGGCGGCATGAGCGCCTGCAAAAAAATAAAATAAAAATAAGAATAAATAAATAAAGAAATAAATAAAATAAAAAATAAAATAAAATAAATAATAAAAGATCAATGACTTTGCATCAAGGAAGGTAAGAAGAGTCAGGCTTTAGATGGCAGTTGTGCTGTGGTGCAATTTATTTTGTTTCTTGTTCAAAGTGTAGCATAATAATTACCCTCTCTTAAGTGTCTTATTCTATTTATGTGATAGAGCATTTGTACAATTTAGAAATTTGATTCTCTAGTTTATTTATGGCAGTTGTGCAATTTAATTTGTATTTTTCCTGTTCATAGTATCATAATTACATTCTCTTAAGTGAGTTATTCTATTTACGTGATGAAGGATTTGTAAAATTCAGAAATTTGAGTCTTTGTTTTGGTTCTGAAGTTCCAACAATTAGTCCAATAAAAAGTTATTTTTGTGAAAGAGTTATGTCTGTCCTTTATTTTGGGGGGATTCGAATGTGTGTGTGTTGGCGAACAGGGGGGGGGGGCGCTGAAGGTGAGGTTCGCCCAGGGCGTCATGTAAGCTAGGACCGCCACTGCTAAGTTCAGACAAACTCTTCAACTGGATTATGTACAAACTCTTGCTTCAAGATTTTAAAACACATATAATGGAAACAAAAATGGAAAGGGGAAAATGGCTTAATTATTTCACTTAATGAGTTAAAAATTGGACATTCTATAGGCTAGCTAGATAATACTTGTATAAAGATAAATAACTTTATCTTTGCCAATGATATGGTATTAATAAATCTTTGTTAAAGGTCTGGATTGTTTTCCAAAAATTTGTGAATTATATTTACAGAACCATGATATTCTTCTTAATGTTACCAAAACTAAGGTTATGCAACTCAACCCCGAAAGCTCTAATTAGTCAGGTGATATTACTTTCAAAATTAGAGGTGAACCAATAAAGGAAGTACAAAAATTTAAGTATCTGGTTCAAATTATCATGATCTCCTAAAGTGACAACTAGTCCATAAGAAAACAATATCAAAGTTTCTGTGCTAAAACAAACATGACTACATATAAGGTACGGTACTGCCGATTCTGTACAAGTGAAGTTAAATACACTCTTTTTCATACCTTCTGGCTGCAACTCGGGGTGATTTATAAAAATATGATCCTAGCAAAACCGTATGAGGAATTAGCTTGTTTCTAAAATTTTGCCGATTTTTTTTTTTTTTTTATAGGCTGGTACCTTCCTGGTGAAATAATAAAATGATAATAGTTTTAGGTTGGTAGGTATATTATGGAAACAATAGTTAAGAGTTGAAGACTAACCCTATATAAATTTAAATATTAAATTGCCGACATGATTTAGGGTCCACTTAAGACAGTGATTCCCTACCTTTTTGAAGCCACCGCCCCATTCCACCAATCAGATTTTGAATGTCTCCTTCATGGATATAAAATTTAGCAAATAATACCATGATGAGTGAATGTAATTGTATTTGAAAAAAAATCACAATACAATGAAAACATTCATATTTATTACTCTAATCTATTTTACATTAAATTACAATTGTTACAGTGGAGTTAATACTTAAATTTGTACGTCATTCAGTTCTTCCTCCAAGTGCCCCCTTACTCTCAATTCCCTCAACTTCATAAACGCTCATTGGACGGTGGTACAGCGCCCATTCGGACTCACTGACGTAACATAAGTGAAAGAGCCACGTAATTTTATAACAGTTGTCATAGGCCAGTCATTCTTTTAAACTTTTAAATAAAACCTGAAGAATGCAGACTTCATCTTCATGAACTATTGATACTCCTTTGATTTACCTATGGGTGGCATTAGACTTTGCTAGGCTTTGCGGGGCTGGCAGTCAGTATTTGGAATGTGATTTTTATTTGATATTAAAACCCTTTTAAAATCACCGTTCAGTTATAATGATTAACATACGAAAATTATAAGGATAATATAATTAAATTATATACAATGGAGAGTCGGTTTTAGTTTCCACAAGGCCACATTACTGTTTGTATCATGTGATCTCTCAGTATTGCCAATAGGTCAGTCGAAGTGTGTGTGTGTGTGTGTGTGTGTGTGTGTGTCACATGGCTGGAAGTAGACGATCATGAGGGGATGGGGGATAGATGAATAATAAGTTCACTGTTGACCGACTCCGAACGGGGAAATGATTTTTTCCATTATTAAAATCATATTTGTATTAAATACACAGTTTGTGGGGGTAGCATCTTACCATTATATATTATATAATATATATATATATATATATTACAGCTCCCTAAAACACTATATGCGAGTTATTATTTACACAGCTGCGGATGAAAGATATTGGAATAAATAACAAAGGAGGCAATTTTTCAAATCTATATTTTTGGTATGTAAAAATGCCGAAGGGTTTAGCTCTGCCCACAAAATGTATTTGAGGAGAGGGGGTGCTGGGTAGAAACAGTACTGTAGGTATATATATATATATATATATATATATATATATATATATATATATATATATATATATATATATATAAGAAAAAACCAGTTTCCACTAATCTATGGGAAATAATTATTTTATTTTAATATACCCCCAGTGAATGTTATTATTCGTTAAATACATATTTTTCTCTTCTAATCTCATTTAACATTTGCATGCGGGTATTATTTCGATAAAGAAATGGCGGATACATGCGCGCGGGGTGACTCTATGGCATTATGTTTTTCTTACTATTATCGCTGTTGTTCATAGTAGCAGTGGGGCAGCGTACTGAGTTTAGGCTTCACTACATATATGTATTTTAGCCATCACAATGAGGTCGGGGTTTCGACTAAGATGGCGCATAAACATATTATTGTACTATAAAGATTGCGGTCGGAGGTTCGACTTCCGATGGTGTAATATCACTGTTATGCCTAAGACAAAATAGAATAGTGGCTGCTGAAGTTCATAGTATGACGTCAAACATACACATAAGAAAAAATTTACAAGTTTAGGTTAGGTTTGATTACTATAGTCTATATTCAACTGGTACTCCCCACATTAGGTTAGGTTAGTTTAGGTTACTCTCTATTCAATTTTCTACTTTCTAGGGTCATCTCCCTCTCCGTAAATGCATCACCAATTACCTCCGCCTCCGTTTCTCAAATGTACCCCATCCGCCAATTACCCCCCCTCACCTCCCTCTCCTCAAATGAAACCATACTACTTGATAATGTTCAAAAGTGTGCCCTTATGCTTTTCAGTTAAATTTATGTTAAGTTAGTTTAAATTGGTCAAGTTAGGTTCGCTTTGCGTAGTTTAGGTTATATTATCCTCGATTAGGTTACACTAGGTTAGGTTAGATAAAGTAAAATTAGTCATTTTCATTGAAAATCTGAAATTTGGTCAATCTTAGTTGAACCATTAAACAAACTTATCATGTTCATTTAAAAACTCAGATGCACGAACCCGTATATAAGGTCGCTCTGGAATAATGTCGACATTATTCATGTTATCCGTTTCTGTTCATGTCAAAATTCATTCTCGGTGTTCTTTATTGTCTGTTAATTGAGTGTCTGACGATGGGCGTTCCCTTCTTCGTCTCTAAAATTTTCACTTTTCGTTCGTGAAAAGCATCCAAATAGTGAACAATGTTGCGTGCTTTTGAACTCAACAAATTTAATGCCATGTTTTCGTTGGGCGATGTGCAAACATTGCATTTATACTAACAATCAATATCCATTCCTCTCTTTCCAAACAATCGCTCATACACACACACACACAAGATAGATAGATAGAGCGGTGGGTGGGTAGATACAGTATAACATATCTGCTGCATAATGCAATTTTTAATTGGTTGGTTCATGTGACTTTGTAAATGATCTCTTTACTTTGAAACATTTTGTCACTGCGTGAATTAAAGTTGATTAAAAGGTCACTGACACAAGAACCAACGCCTGAATATTTTATGAAAGAAGCTACAAAATGGATGAAGTTCTTTAAGGGTTCAACGAACTTCACAAATGCATGTATGGGAACACTTTTCAAAAGTTTCATCACAATCCAGGAAATTAAAAGTTCGTGCCAATTCTCAAAGTTTTATACATACATACATACAATTATATGTAACATGGTGCGAGAACTGGCACTAATTTTTAATTTCACTCATTTTGAACGACCCTTTCGTGTGTTCGTGCGTGTATTCAGTCAAATTAGAGAATCCTTCAATACATTCAACTTCATATACATATACAGGGTGTCCCATAAGTCCAGTATCGTAGGAAAATTTATTTTAAATTAAATTTACAAAAGTAATACATTTGAACGAAAACAAATGTTCAAATTGGTCTTGTTTTGGGACCTGTTTTTTTGTTGCAGGTAGAATAACACGCAATGACTAGTATGGAAGGAAGTTACACTCGTGAGGAAAAGACCTATATAAATTTAATTTAAATTTTCCTACGAGACCTGACTTATGAGACACCCTGTATATTCTTATCACATCTCTACCAAATTCTCGATCAAACCTCCATTTTTGGGCCCAAAATAACGATAGAAAAAAAAAAAAATTATTTAACTCGGTAAACTCATGGGAAAAAATGACCCGACCATTCTCTTATTACCTCATCTTGTATACGTTTGTTTATACTTGTTTAACTCTTTGTCGGATGGAACTTCGACCGAAACCTTGTCTGTATACGAGACAATACGAATCATTGGTAAAAGAGTGCCGTGGCCCTAACTTTGGCTCGCGTTTAGATCGAACCTCGTATGGGATGAAAATGTAGAGTGCCTCGATAGCAAGAAACAAATTCATCGCTATAAAGATGGGGCCCATAACTCTCTAAGGAAGGCTCACGATATAAACTCAATGAACTTTCTTTCTCAGGTTGCCTCTATCTGTGTATTAATTTTTCTATCTATCTATCTACATACCGATATATATATATCTATATATATATATTTTCTTTCATCTCCTTTCAGTTCCTCTCTCTAACGCAAGGGTTATTCGATATTCTCAGTCTTTCATCTACCCAACCGGTCAGCTCTGGAGAAACCTTCCTCAATCCATCTTTCCCCCCGTCTTTGACTTCCATTCTTTTAAACGCAGTGTGTCTGAGCATCTCGAAAATTTTGAACCTTCATTTCGGATCTTCTCTCCTTCTTTGGCGACATTGGAGTTTTTACGGGCGTTCGCCCTTGGCCCCTCCTTTCTGCATAATATACTCTCATATATTATGTATAGATTTGGATCACGAGGATGCTGGTAATAAGAAAAACCTTTATTAATAATAAAATAAATACATTTTTTTCAATTTACAGTGACATGAATAATTTTGAAGCTCGCCTATTTATTTTATTTAATTTGGCCCTTAAGCTTTAGGCTTTACTGGGCTCTTATTAAAAATAAGCAGCTAGTTGTTATTAATTAATAATAATAAATAAGTAAATAAGTATTGTTAATAGTTAAAACGTATTACAATATTAATGGACAATATTAAACAATATTAGTGGACATTAATCCTAGATTTTTGTTAGTATGCCATTATTAATGGGATTTCAACTTGGTTTTAAACAAATTACATTCACAATATTTTTATATCGGCATAAGTCATTCCATAGTTTCAATCCAATGAAAATGGGTAGTTTTTGAGATGAAGACAATCTAAATTGAGGTATAACAAGCTTTGATCTATTTCTGGTCTGATACGAGTGGATTTCTTGAGTTACAAAATATCTATTTACCCATTGCAAATTAATGATTTTGTTCTTACACTTGTAAATAAAAATAAAATATGCCAGTTTGGTTATATCGCTGAGCTTTAGTAGGTTTAGCTCTTTAAATAATGCACTAGAATGATCAAGGAAATCAGCATCAGATAATAACCTTATTGCTCGTTTTTGGATGACAAAGATACCATTTAATGCGTTGTTAGCGGAGTTTCCCCAAAAAAGGGTGCAGTATGTTATATAAGGAAGAACAAGAGTATGAGGGAGTCAATAAAACTTGTTTAGGGACTACATTTCTAAGTTTAAACATTATAGCAACACTCCTTGAAATCTTTTTCGCGATATAATTTACATAATCACTCCATTGCAAATTCTTATCTAGCATTACACCAAGAAATTTTGTTACAGTACACGCCTTTATGGCGATTTCATTAACATCAAGTTCATCAAGATATACATTTCTTTTATTAGTAAAAATCATGAAATTTGTTTTACTGGTATTTAGGAAGAGTTTATTGGTGGTCAACCATTTCATTACACTGATGAATTCTGAATGAAATATATTCTTAGCCGTATTAACATCTTTGCAAGAAAAGAGAGAGTTGTATCATCTGCAAACATTATGAAGTTCAGTATATCAGATGAACGTGAAACGTCATTTATATATAAAAAAATAACAGTGGACCCAGAACTGAGCCCTGTGGCACACCATGTTTGACAAGCTCTTTAGCTGAGCAAACCTTATTTACTGATACAAAATGATATCTATTGGACAAATAACTTTTAAACCAATCACTGATGCTCCTCTAAAGCCGTAACAATATAATTTATTAAGTAGAATATTATGGTCTATTACATTAAACGCCTTACTCAAATCCATAAATATTGACATCATTATGTCTTTGTTCTCCTTAGCTATATTTACATATTCCATAAGATTTAAAATAGCCATTTCCGTTGTTTTATTATTAGGAAGCCATATTGATTTGGAGATAAGAAATTGTAGGATTCTAAATATCGCTGCATTCTACTTTTACAATTTTTCAAAAACTTTGCTGAACACAGATAATGAACACACCTGCCTGTAATTTGTTGCTACTGTAGGATCACCCCCTTTAAAAAGGGGTGTTATACAACCAGTTTTTAGCATTGATGGGAATATTCCTTTGGAAATACTTTGATTGATTAATTTTAGCCAAAGTTACAGATATCTTATCTTTAACAAGTTTCAATATAGGTACAGGAATGTTATGAATGTTATTTTTGTATTTTTTAATTTACCAATAATATTCTGGACCTCAGTAGAGGTAGCAGGAACAAAAGAAAATGAATTTAGTGGGCTGGGTGGCATATATTCTAGAGGTGAGTGATCATTATTTATTAATTGTGAGCGAAGCTTATCCGCTATTGAAGTAAAATGTGCATTTAAAGAGTCTGCAATAGCAAGTATCATCAGTAATTTCTTTATTATCAACATTTAATTTCTCGATTGAATTTTTCTTAATTTGTTTTCCGAGAAGATTGTTTATGGTTGTCCAAGTGTTTTTCATGTCTCCTTTATGTTTGGAAAATTGATTGTTATAATAGTTATATTTTGCAATTTTGATTATTTTAGTTAATTTGTTTCTGTATTGAGTATATTGTATTTTTAGGAATTTTGCTCTGTAATTGCAATTTGAATAATTTATCTCTGTTCTTTATTGAAGTGATAATTCCTGGAGTGATCCATGGATTTGCGACACTTTTGGGCGAAACTGTTTTTCTCCTTAAAGGAAAGCAAATATTAAAAATATGGAATAAGGTGTCATAGAAGAACTGAAACATATGACCTGGGTCATTTAAAGGTTCGTCACAGTCAAGTCGAGTATTTTCTACAGCCCCAATAAATTTTCTTTTGTTAACCTCTGAGAATATTCTATAATCAATAGTTGTTTTGTCCGCAACCTGAACAATGCTATTGAATATAGCGTAAGTAGGAAACTGATCACTGATGTTTGTGGTTATAATTCCAGAATTTACGAGGGTATTGCTATTTACAAATATATTATCAATCGTAGATTCTGTTATTCGATTGCCATAGCTGCAGACTCGAGTGGGTTTGGTAATGGAATGACTAAGAAAAGAATTCATTAAGTTTAAAAATTTATGAGAGATTGCTTCAGATTGCAAATTGATGTTAAAGTCACCCGCAACTATGGCATTCGATTTATGAAAGTTGCATAACATGTTATCTAAGTGAATTAAAAAGCTATTGATAATAGTATTAGGTGGTCTATATATTGCATGGACAGAATATTCATTACTTTTGCTTTTATATTCACAATCAGGTTTTCATTGTCACTATTACATAGAGAAAATACTTCGTTAGAGTCGTAAGTTTGATGCACATACACAGAGATACCTCCACCAATCTGACCATCTCTTACAGTATGATAAGCAACGTAATTATCTATATTATATAGGTTTTTAATACTACTATTTAACCAAGTTTCCGTGAGAATTATAACACTAAATTTGACCGTAGAAGTTTTCAAAAGGGCCAATAAGTAGTTATAGTTCCTAGGTAAGCTTCGAATGTTTAGATTTAGTACTGAAAGATTTTTATAAATATCTTTTTGTAATACAAAGGCATTAAACTCATCTATCGATGAGACCATGCAATTGCCTACACCAGATTCCTGTTCTTGATTCTCTAAACTGGATACAGAATTTTTTGGTAATGAATTGAAATGATTAATATCGGCATATACACGACGAAAGTCTTTATCGCTGAAAGCCATTTAACAGTAGTTCTCAAACAATTTCACTAAATACAGAATACAGGAATAAGGGGTTACCGCCCAGTTGAGCCGAGAATGGGAAAGTCGACTGTTGAGATTGTATGCGGAGTTATTCACAGGTCTCCTGTGTGCCGACTGTCGGCTGGCGTTTTCGTAGTTCTCATAGCTTCGAATGCTTCTTCACTAACAAGGTGAACTCCTTTGACCGATATTCTTTGTTGGAGGAGTCTCTCTCTCTTTAATAATTAACTTCGCTCCAAGGAAGTAGGCAACTTTCCCGAGTCTCCTCGCTTCTACGAGTTTAGGGAGCTTTTCTTCACGAATTTTACGTGTTTCCTCACATACGTCGTCATTGACAGGGATTTTTGATCCTTTCAGCTTTCTTCTGTTTTTTAGTATTAAATCTCTGAGTTTCATCCTCGCATATTACTTTTATAGCTGAAGTGGGCGTCTTAGATTCAGTAGTGTCTAACTGTAGAATTTGCTTTTTGTGGTGGAATTTGTTTTTTTAATCTAAAAGCACTTTGGATCTTAATATTCCCCAAATTCAGTCTATCTTTTATTAGTTAGCCTGAGCCAATCCTGAGACTGATTTATTACACTGGTCAACACTCATTTTATTGCCAATCATATTAGAGTGATTTTGGGGTAACTTTGTGGTGCTGATTCCGAATATGACATCGGTTTTGCTAGATTGGCTCTAATTTATGAGATAATTGGTACCCCATTGAAACACGTAAAAATGCAAAAAATTTAATGTTCAGGCGGAGCCTACTTACTGGTTGGGTGGCCGATGACTTATATACGGAGGGGGAATATTCTAGAATGATCGCGGAGTAAACACTAAGAATATTCGCGTGTCTCACCATCTAGAATGTTCCGGTAGTTCCCCATATGCACGCGTTATGGTTACGTTTCCTATTAATTGAGGGTATTCATTATCTCAAGAACTAGAGCCAAATCGGAAAAACTACTTTCATTTTGGAATTCAGCAACCCCAAAATACCATAAATTCGTACGAATTTCCTTGGCAACGAAACAAAAAAATTTTTTTGTTGAGCTGTGTTATTAATCCATCATTTGAGTAATTTTAAAATAAGGACATTTTTTTAATTTTTTCAAAAGTACAAAAGTAAGAAAGTGACGTAATTATCTTAACCCAATTTGGGTTAAAATAACTGAACAGTTTTTAGTGTGACAAATTAATCTGAGGTTTGTTAATCTCTCTCTATTAACTTTTAACTTCTTTTCAGTTACATGAAATTACACGTAATATTTTTACAGATTGTCACACGTATTAGTGACGTTATATTTTAATTAAGAATTAAATTCTTTAAAACAGACTTTCTGATTTGAATTGCAGGAAGGAATCAATATATATATAAAGAAGCCATTACCACATCCAAACTAACGTAAACAGACTTTAAATTATAGAGAAACCAGAACGAGGGGAGAAACTAAGTGCCGGAAAGTGACATAATTAAGGCACTGAAATTCCTCTTTCCTGGAACTCCATCTTTACCTTCATTATTTTTCTTAACCGTGTCTGAAAACAACATAATTTGGGGGAATACACATTAGGCACAGCTCCTAAAAATCATTTTCCCCTCCTTATGCAAAACGCGCGACAAACACACTGAAATTCGCTTAAAAATTTGAGGACCTACTTCACTCTTTGTAAAAAAACAAAAAAAAAAAACGAAATTAAATTCCCTGTGGATCTGAAGTTGAAGGCGTAAATATTTCAATTTCTTTGCACTAGATTCTCTTTAAACCCAAACGTTTTAAGACACGAAACTTTTTGAGGCACTCGCGTTTATTTTAAGGTTCCAAGACTCGTTCGTTTTATTGCGAATCAACAAGATCGTGTATAGAATATACTGTAATAAGGATATAGTGAGTATATACTACTGTAGTCATGAGTTAGTCAAAATTGTGACATTTTTTTACACTAATGATTTACTGTTTAGTTTAAAAGTATTTTTTACATTTGGGTCACAAAAAAATGGTCTAAATTAGTGTCATTTTAACAAAATTCTATTTGACTTGAGTTCAGTTTAAAGAGAATAAACTATATACTGATGTTTTGGATAAAATTATACATATAACAGAAAAACAGTGTTGCTATTAACGTGATAAGTAGCTTCACCCTCTTATTAAAATTCACTCTCAACGAATAATATGATCTCGTATATTAAACTACTACTTTTTCGAGTGTGTGTGTGTGTGTGTGTGTGTGTGTCAAAAAACCCAATATAGTACTCAGAACTTTTCTGAAAACTTCAAAGTGGTTAATGATATTATTTATTGTGAAATTCCATTTTAATAAAAATTGATTGTAAAAAACACACACACACGCACACACACACACACACACACACACACACACACACACACACACACAAATAAGTCACGAGAGAGCCATTTAAAATCGTTATAGTAAATAAAATAAATAAATATAGTGTTAATTCTATTTCATTAAATTTAGTGTCACTGTTGAGCACGAACTTGATAATGATCAATGGTTTAAAAATTAAGGTTGTCGAAACGTTTATACAATTTTGTTATCCTTCCATTTTTATTTAGTTATCAAAAAGATAATTTCTTCAACAGAGCTTGAGGGAGTTAAACGAAGGCGCTGAACTACATTTTCTATATATAAACGTTTGTATTGATTTAACCAATACATTTATCGAGTAACTTTTTAGTTAACATTGACAAATGTAAATGAGTGATTTATTGAAATATCAATAGGATCATTCTTTGGCAATTCTCTCTTATAGAAAGACGTTTTAATGTGATAAATTATATGTTAGATTTTGATTGCCTTCGTACCCGCAGACATTATACAATTCATCATTTTGTTGAAGTTTAGTTTTAGAGATTAACAGGAAGGACATTACATTCTATATTATATATATATATATATATATATATATATATATATATAACATATATATATATATATATAACATATATATATATATATATAACATATATATATATATATATATATATCGGGTGGCCCAAAACAAATGGCACCAATTTTGAGAAGTGATATCTCAATAACCATTGCAGCTAGGGACTTAAAAAAACAACCAAATGAAAGATAATTCTTTTCTCTTTAAATACTTATTATATGGCTTGATGGTTATAAGCCCATATAATGCCCGAAATTGGCTTCCAAAATAAATATTAAAAAAAAAGTTGCGCATTTATATTTATTCCTTGATCCTAATTTTAAATGAAATTTTTCTATTCCAGACCCCTCAAGATGGGATTGAGAGAATCTGATAAGAACATTATACAAGCACTACGTGAAGAAAAAGGATATTCATTAAACAGAATCCTTTACGAATTTCCAAATAGAAATTGGAAAAAAGAACTGTGGCACATTTTTTACAAAAACTTAAAGAAACCGGCAGCAGTCAACGGCGTCTGGGAAGTGGTCGGCCAGAAACTATTAGAACGCCAGAAAACATTGAAAAAGTAAATGAAATGGTTTTAAGTCAAGAGGAACAACCGGGAACAAGTAAAAGTGAACGTGAAGTTGCGAAAGGAACCGGGATTTCACGTTCATCAGTACAGCGAATTATTCGCTGTACTGATGAACGTGAAATCCCGGTTTCTTTCGCAACTTCACGTTCACTTTTACTTGTTCCCGGTTGTTCCTCTTGACTTAAAACCATTTCATTTACTTTTTCAATGTTTTCTGGCGTTCTAATAGTTTCTGGTCGACCACTTCCCAGACGCCGTTGACTGCTGCCGGTTTCTTTAAGTTTTTGTAAAAAATGTGCCACAGTTCTTTTTTTCCAATTTCTATTTGGAAATTCGTAAAGGATTATGTTTAATGAATATCCTTTTTCTTCACGTAGTGCTTGTATAATGTTCTTATCAGATTCTCTCAATCCCATCTTGAGGGGTCCGGAATAGAAAAATTTCATTTAAAATTAGGATCAAGGAATAAATATAAATGCGCAACTTTTTTTTGTATATTTTTTTGGAAGCCAATTTTGGGCATTATACGGGCTTATAACCATCAAGCCATAGAATAAGTATTTAAAGAGAAAAGAATTATCTTTCATTTGGTTGTTTTTTTAAGTCCCTAGCTGCAATGGTTATTGAGATATCACTTCTCAAAATTGGTGCCATTTTTTTTGGGCCACCCAGTATATATATATGATACAAACTCACAAGGAAAAAAATTATTTCAAGGTCTTTCGTGTATTCAGCAGTACACCTCTTCGGGGAATGAAGGGAGAAGGAGAGATGACGAAAATATATGTATAACGGAACAGAGAAATAAAAGCACATAGTTAACAAGCGTTGATTAATGGCAAAAGACATTTTAACAAGATATTGTCAATTTTATACATTCCCGCACTGTTATTGAAATTATTTTTAAAATGGATGAATGCCCATTCTAGAATATTCCTTTCAATTACAGTTGTTTTTTTAACGAGCGCTTTAGAATTATACCGCTAAATACTATGATTACATCTGTACACAGTGGTGGGCAAGTAACGAAGCATTTGTAATCGATTACAGTAACTTAGTAGTTTTTCCATTAATCTACTCTTAACTAATTACTTTTCTGAACGATTACTTTTTGCTCTTAATCGGTTAAAAATTTAGCAGTAGTAACTACTTTTTACTTCATTACTTTTGTAAAAAAGTTATACAATTACTTTTTTATATTTTTCTTTTATTTTTTCCGGATCTCCCAAGGCTGTTTAGCGTTTCTTGCGTAATGTAATGTATAAACTTCAGTAATATCTGCAATTTAGCATTATAGTGAATCACGAATGCATTAACTAATAGTTAAAATTGTAATTATATTACTAGAATATCAGCGCTGCAAATTTGGGATCACCTGAAGATCAGGGCCCACAGCCTTCTCTAGCCAGAGTCACAAACTGCTACGGTTTATGAAAAAGTGCTCTAAGTGTGGGAAAGTGCGTTCCTTTGATAAAAATACCCAGTTCTTTCGTTGCCAAAAGCGTCGGTCAAACAGTAAAAAGTGCAACTTTACGAAGAATACTTTTTTGAAGTCTGTAAAGAAGATCTGTAAAAGTAATGGAAAATAAAAATCAAGAATTAATGTCCAGTTAGGTCAATTGAATGCACGGTTAGTCAATTGAACGCCCTTGACGATTGGTTAGGTTAAGTCATGATATTTTCGTTAAAAACACATTAATTATTTAAAGTGTTCTAACATGTTTGTTTTTCATTTCTCCAAAAAATTATTTTTGAAATCGGTGACCAAAACCACATTAGTATACCGATTTTCATTAAAATTTGCTGCTAGCCCCCAAACGGAAAAAATCCCATATCTCCGCTCAAAGAATGAAAATCGTCGTAACAAATGCGGATGTATAAAAAACTGTCGGCGTTTCCGAGCGGTTATCATCTTGACCAAGTAAACACACAAAATCCAACTGTAATGGCGAGGACAAGGCGTTTCTGTGGCGTTTGAACGCGGTGTGAGGAAGTCACCGTCAGAAAAATACCTTCCTGCTGACAAAGCTGAATTCTAACATAGGCAAGTGCACTAAGATAAACCCCAGCCCAGAAATTCCATGGCAATGCAAAAGTTGGTACGCAGAGATGGGCAAGATACTTGGAAATTGTATCTGAGATACAGATACAAGATACCCAACAAAAATGTATCTGAGATACAGATACAAGATACATTTTAAGATACAAGATACTTTTGAAAGAATAATTATTTGAGTTTAGTTTCACCTGGTGAGCCATGAGCGCACGAGTTGTCTCATTCAATTGTTTATTATTATATTTTCTGGATATAAATAAATGCCAAATCAATGGTACTTCATATCTCAGTATTCATATAGTGATATAACTAAAAGGAAAGCACAAAGTAAATATGTATAAATAATCCTGAAAATTTTTAGGTATGGAAAAATAAAATAAACCACACTTTTTCAATTTATGTATTTCAAATAATTGTTAGTACAGGTATGCTCAGTTACCTACTCACGAAGAAAAAATAAAGTTTTCCTCATAATAAATATATTTGCAGGAATAAGCAAATATATGTATAATTCCTGATTTTTAATCATGTTAAAACATGTTAAAACCGCGGGATACAAGATGAAACCTGAGTACGTCTGTGCCGAGACTGTGCGCGCAGCGCAACGGTAGTATTCATGTACAAACATGTAACAGCAATCGCCGGCCTGCTTCAACGTGCGTCAGATATGATCATATTTCATGAATAGTTATTAGCGTCTCTATTTAAAGAGTATCTTATGAAAGTATCTTTGAAAGTGTATCCCGGGATACAAGCTACATGACAAAATGTATCTTAGATACTTCTCAAGATCCTCCAAATATAAAGTATCTAAGATGCGTATCTCAGATACGTATCTTGTATCTTAAGATACAAGATACTGCCCATCTCTGTTGGTACGAGCGCTTCAAATGATCCCAAGGTTGACCTTATATATATATATATATATATATAGGTTAAACACACACACACACTGACTGTAATTTAACTAATTGCGACATTTATAAAGCAGGCATGTGGAAGATGAAAGCAAAGTCATCACACTTGTTTACGAGAGTGAGGCGTTTTGTAATTGAAGTAAAAATGGTGACAAATTCGTTGATTCTTTTGTGTGTGTGTGTGTGTGTGTGTGTGTGTGTGTGTGTGTGTGTACTTTATTGGGAGAATTTTGAGGTCAGGTTATACCTCAAATTTGGAATAATTTAAATATTTAATAAATTACATTCACGAATTATTTTTAGCTTTTATTCACGATGTGCTTAGAGAGCGCGCGCGCGCGCGCACACGTATATATATATATATATATATATATTAATTAATATTTCGAGCACAATTATTTACATACCATTAGAAACATGGCAATGGTAAATCAATTCATACAACCCTGTGGATACTGTAAAAAAGAAACGGATGAATCAAAAAACAATTCGCTGTGTTCTTTGCCAGAAGTTAGTCGAATTTCAATGCCTGAATTGGAGCGACGAAGAAATCTGACTTTAAGGGCGCTAAACAAGTGAACGGAATAAAGTTCTTCAGTTGCATAATCGAAATAAACTCCTTTACAGTTTTTAAAGCAGAACGAGACTATGAGGAAAAGGTAAACGAGGAGCTTATGAATAGTGAACAGAGAAAAGAAATAGAAGGAACCAACAGAGGAAACAGAGGCACAAAACCAAATCCAAAGTTTTCAACAAAGGGCATTCGCAGCAATAGGAAAAAAACAAGTAGATAAAGAAATCATACTGAAACCACTAAAAACAAAGGCCCCAAGTAAAAATGGGGAAGAAAATATAATATATGTAAATACTATGTGAAAGGAAGATGCAGATATAAGGGAGGAGAATGTATTTACCGAACACCTTCCTGTGTGCAACTACTACTACAATAATGGTCACTGCAAATTTGGTGGAAAATGCAACTTCTACCATCCGGACATTTGCAAGACCAACGCGACATATGGAGCCTGCCAGTACGGGAGAAATGCTACTATCATCATCTCCCGACAAGTTCAAAGGACAAGTCTCAAATGACAACAGAAGGAATGTGAGAAAAAAGAATATGTACCCAAATAGCAAACAAAACACACACAGCACTCAACATTTTTTCAACATCTCGACACAATACGGCTGCTCAGTGTTATACAGCACATGCAGCTGACACAGCTGGGAACCCTCGAGCCGGACCGCTACATGGCAAGAAGCTACCAGAAAAGGTAGGCGGGAACGGACCCATCTCGGAGGACCACAAGGCTACAAAACACGTGATATCAAAGGACAACGAACTTAAAATGCACTAGGGACAATGCAAAACAAAGAACATAAAAAATAAACATTGTCCTGGCAAATATTCAAGGAATAACACCGAACAATTCACTAAACAAAGTTTCGTACCTGAAAGGTGTTAGGTGGACATCACATGCCTCACAGAAACACATCTTAAAGACTGCCAAGGAAACTGCGAACACTGTATCGATAAGAAAGAATTGCAAATCGATGGATTCAACTTACTAAGAGCGGATAGAACAGCGAGACGTAAAGGTGGTTGTGCTATTTATATACATGAAAGGCATATGACAGAGATGGTAATAAGTAAATCCAACAGTTACATGGAAACCCTTACAGTGAAAATAGAGAAACTAAACGTGGTACCGATAATCATCTATAGACCTCCAAATGAAAAATTTTCGGATGCCATTGAGGATATCAGAACACTAATATAAAGTCCGTAAACTCTCCATCCCCTAATATAATACTCTGTGGCGATTTTAATTTCCCATTTATAAAATACAAAAAGGTGGGTAGAAATATATTTATACAGCAAGATAAGGAGGCACGAGAGAGGAGCAAACAAGAATGCTGATGGCTCTCACAAACGAGTTTATGCTGACACAGGAGGTAACAGAAAATACCAGGAAAAATAACTGCCCAGATCTGGTATTCACAAATAACACGAACTTGATTGCGGATATGAAAATAACTCCAACTATTATCTCGGACCACAATATAATAGTTATATCAACAAATATGGCAATAACTTTAAAAAAACAATACACATACGGAAGGAAGAAGCAAATTTGGGGTTTTTAACTTAAACTCCAAGACCATAAATTGGGAAGAAATCAGATCACACATGGCCCAAATAGAGTGGAGAACAGTTTTCAAGAATAAAACAACTGAGGAAATGCTAATAACCTTGGGAGAAAAGACGCTGAGAATTTTGGAAAAATATGCTCCGAAAGCACAGCCAAAAGGAAAGAGGAACTGGCTGGAGAGGCAAAAGAGAAGAATATTTAGCAAAAGAAAGAGTAACGACGAAGTTAGTTAATTGCGGAGACGACAATGCCAGGAAAGGAAAGAAATGCAAGAAAAACTGGAGAGAATCGATTGGGAAATACAAACTCTGATAAAGGGCCATGCAGAGAGGGAAGAGAAAAAGGCGGTAGAAGCAATAAAGGAAAATCCAAAACACTTCTACAGTTATGCGAAAAGGAAAACAAAAACGCGCGTTACTACTGGGCCCTTAAGGAAAATAAATAATGAACTAACAGACGCTCTAAAAGAAATATCTGAAACATTGAGAGCCCAGTATGAATCGGTATTCAGTACCCCGAAAAGTGACGAAGCGATACCTGACATGCATTCTTCAGAGAGAAATTGCAAGGAGAATGTATAACAGACTTTGATTTTACCCCAGAAGATGTAGCGAGAGCTATAGGACAAATGAAATCACATTCAGCTGCAGGTCCGGACAAATAGAATGCACTATTAATTAAAAACTGTAAAAATGAAATAGCTACACCCTTATACTGGATATGGAGAAGATCCCTAGACACTGGGGAAATACCGAGCATCTTGAAAAGAGCAAACATCGTCCCTATATATAAAGGAGGAGATAGATCTCAAGCAAAGAACTATAGACCAGTGTCCTTGACGTCCCACCTCACCAAAATTTTTGAAAGAATAGTCAGAGAAAATCTATGGCTTCTTGGAGACATTGGAAAGATTCAACGAAAATCAACACTGATTCCGATCAAGATGATCATGCCTATCACAACTTATAGATCACTATAACAATATCCTAGATGCACTTGAAGGCAATGAAAACTATGATGTCATATACACGGATTTTGCTAAAGCTTTCGACAAATGTGATCATGGTATAATAGTACATAAAATGAAACATGGGAATAACAGGCAAAGTGCGAAAATGGATCTACAACTTCCTCAGAAATCGACTACAGGTGGTCAAAATTCAGGGTATATCATCATCAGAATCAGAAGTACGCGGCTCAGTACCACAAGGTACAGTGCTGCCCAACTCCTGTTCATTATCATGCTAACAGACATAGACAGTGGAGTAAACAGCAACAGTATAGTAACATCATTTGCGGACGATACAAAGATCAGCAGAAAAATCAGCGATGCAAGCGAAGTAGAGGTCTTGCAGAGACAAACAAAATATACAAATGGTCAGAAGACAACAATATGACATTTAACACCGAGAAATTTCAGCTCTTGAGATATGGTACAAATGAGGAACTTGAAAAGACTGCATATTATGCTCTAGATAGACCAGAAATTCAGAGAAGCACGAAAGCGGTCGACTTGGGGGTAATAGTGACCGATGATGCCAAATTCGAGAGACAAAATCAGATAGCAATAAACAAAGCAAAAAGAGTCGCAGGACAGGTACTAAGAACGTTCAAAAGGAGGGACAAGACAGTAATGATTCCCCTGCTGAGAACACTGATCATACCAAACTTGAATACTGCTCAGTTTTGACGTTCCCATATTGAAAGGAAGAAATTAATAAACTAGAAGAAACGCGCAGAGATTTCACAGCCAAGATTGATGGCTGCAAAGAACTCAACTACTGCTGGGAAAGACTACAAAAACTAAATTTGTACTCCCTGGAAAGAAGAAGAAGAGAGGTATACCATAATGCCGTAGGAAATCCATGCGGTCCGAACCACGGGTCGCTACATAATTTGACTTTTGGACGCAGCAGAGGACGGTCTCCCATCGAATTACGCTGCAGCCATTATTGCTTAACTTCGCTGATTGACGGGAAGCGGTGTTACAACATCGGCCACGACGTAGCATATATATATATATATATATATATATATATCCTTCATTGTATTGTATGCATTTTCTTTGATATTTATTTCAATTTTTAAAAAATTAGTCTGAATCTGTCGACCCCACAATGACGTGTTGCGATGAGGACTGTTCTCCTGAACATTGTCGCGATAACGTTAGGTAGCCAGGAACACACACACAGTGTGTGTGTGTGTGTTTTAACCTTATTTCTACAGTATAATATTTCGTCCATGCTAAAGTTAATATATGAAATTAATTTTACTGATATTAAAATATTAACCTTTTTTTCATCGTTCTTCTTTTAGGAAACATTCGTATGTAGGATGCCTACCTCATAGGTCTTCATATCGCATAATTCTCCACATACGCGTCCTAAATACATTTATAATGCGCGTTCACGTAACCCACGTTATGGGGGGGGGAGCACAAATTCAGGCATCGCCTCTGCTTGCTCACCTTCACAGCGTCAGCGGTCTAACGTCCGCTTGTAAGCAAATGACGTATCTATTATTTAAACGGCTTTCAGTTATTCGCCAAAGAAACGCATTTGCACGCGAGCAACGCAAATTAATTCCTATAAAAATTATGTTAATCGTTTCCATAAAATTTTTCCCTCTATTGATGTAAATTTGTTATACAGGGTGTCCCATAAATCCGGTTTCATAGGAAAATTTATTTTAAATTAAATTTACAAAAATAATACATAGAACTAAAACAAATGTTCAAATTTGATGTCTTGTTTTGGGGCCTCTTTTTTTTTTGTTGGGGGTAGAATAACACGCAGTGGCTAATGTGGAGGGAGTTCCACTCGTGAGAAAAGGCCTATATAAATTTAAAATAAATTTTCCTACGAGACCGGACTTATAATGCACCCTGTATATCAATTTCCATAACATAACCTGTACATGCCTAAAGAATGCGGATCCTTTTGTCACTTTTAAAGTTGATAATTTTTTTTCCATACATCCCGACGTACTGGCGTCTATCCTCCTGTATAAAATTTCCTTTTTGGTAGTTCGAAAGTCATCGTTTTAATACGGACGAAATAGGGTCCCCACAATTATTTACAAATTTCTGAATTTCATCAAATTCCTACCAATTTCCATTAGTTCTTCCCCCTTTTTATCTTCCCTCCAAAATTGGAACAATGCAACTCCCTCAACAATTGATATATGCTCAGTCAACATATTCAATAAAATTAAATTAAAATTAAATCCAATATAATTATTAATTAAATAAAATTAAAGTAAATTTAAATAAATACCCCAATTTTACAATTATTTATTTAATTGAAATTAGTGTAACAACGAAAATTGTACAGTATAATTGTATTTATTTTATAATCACTCATTCATTCAATTATTCATTCATTCATTCATTCAATTATTCATTCATTCAAAATAATATTCATTCAATCCCCCTCGAGGGCCGGTCATTTTTCCAAGAGGTGTTTTATGCCTTTACCAAAGTAATCAAAAGTAACGACATAATATAAGAGAGTTCATTATGATTTTTAGTTCCATCAAAAAACACGAACTCTTCGTCACAAAGTAACCATTTAAATATTTAATATTTGTACCTTAATTGCAATTAACTCGGTATTTTTTTTTACCTCTGTCACGACTGTTCATTTCTTTAATTATAAAACGTACATAATAATCAATGTACTTTACTCGACTTCGCTATTTTATTAATAAAAATAATTTTATATTCTAACGTTCATTAATTATATTATTTAAGTAATTTTCTGCGCCTTTAGTATATTTACATTTAATTAATTAAGACTACAGGATGTCTCGGAAGTCACGCACCAGATTCAGGTTAATTATTTCATCAGCACCTATAAATATGGTGCGCGACTTCTGAGACACCCTGTATTTCGTTTTCATCAGTTGTTAATATTATTTGCTTTGGGTTTAATGTTAAATTCACAAATTAACGATTGACGCTAACATTATTAACGAGAGTGAGAAATCCACACACCATTCAAATGGATAATGTGGTTGGTTGACATTACATAAGTCAAAATAATTTAATGAAACTGAGTGACTGAGTCTATCCACTCGATGAGACCAACCCTGTCAGAGTTTCCAGCAAGAACCACCATCAGACTGAACGGTGGTACACTCGGCAAACATTTTATACGTTTATCAGGTGTTATTACAACGTATGATCGTCCGTCTCTTTACCTTTTAATATTTTTTATGAACGTACTTAGCCTGTATAAATTTTTGAGGCATCCTTTATATATATCAGTGGCGATCGGTGACAATTATGTATAGGGAAGCATGCATAGCCTATTATATATATATATATATATATATATATAAAAGCTATTGACTTCTCCTTAGGGAACCGGAGCTTACAGATGAAAAGAAGGATCAACACAACGGCAAACATTTTCATTTATTTGTACATCAGACGTTTCGACAAATCTTTTGTCATCATCAGTGAGTTAAGTCTTAAAACCTTAAAACAAAATTGAAAGTGAAAGTTACATCAATACAATATTAAGACCATTAAAATTAAAACCTTAAAGCAAATGAAAATTGCATCATACAAAATTAAAACATTTAAATTTCATCACTATAAAAACTAAAATTAAATTAAATTTCATCACTATAAAAACTAAAATTAAATTACCTCTTTCCCCCGCGAAGAGGGCGGGAGGAGGAAGGGGAATGGGCAGTTGACGAACGACATTAACCTCAATATAACTTCACTTTGATTTACTCATAATTAAGCAAACTCTAATTACAATTAGCTTGTACTTCTTCTAAAACTATATTTGGTAATTTTGGTCATTTAATGCTATAAGCTCTTTAATTAAGCGCTTTAAAAGGATTCCGATAACATAATAGCAGGAATAAGCAACTCTCAAAGTCGCTTCCACGAACCGCGTTTGAATGCGTTATGGTTAAGGGTCTGTGCTTCCATCAGTGAATATTTTTTATTCTTTTAAGACATAATATTAATTCATCCCCGAGTATAGCGATCAATAATTTTATTCTACAGGGTGTCCCGTAAGTCTGGACCATAGGGAAAATAATAAAATTACAAATAGTCCAAAAATTTATTTATAATATTTTTTTTATTATTTTTATTATTATTTTTATTATTTTTTTTATGATCTTACTCCGCTGGAGTTTTATTTGTGGGGGCCACTTGAAAGCCAAAGTGTACGAGGTCAAACTTCAGAACATTTCCACCTTAAAGCACGCATTGTGGAGGCGTGTCAAGAAATTTCTGCGACTGTGATTCAGAAAGTGCTGTCGCAGTGGAGATTGCGTCTTCAACTATGTGTGCGACACAACGGCGGACACTTTGAACAGATTATGTAATAAATTTTTGGACTATTTTGTAATTTTATTATTTTTCCCTATGGGTCCAGACTTACGGGACACCCTGTAATCATTTATTACATTTATACTATCGTATAAGCAGTGAAATTATCGGTGAATTGATACAATTTTTATAAAACACGAATATAGTAAGTCAAACAAAAGAAGCAATTTTCAAGGTTGCTTCCACTGGCGCCCGTCTCGACGCAACAAAATTATTGCTCTCCCCCCCCCTCCTTTTTCAATGCACCGATTTGGATTTCGAACTTTTTGTATTAAAAAAATATTTGAAAGGAGTATAGCCAAGTGATAATTTATCATAATTTTATCGTCATTAATATATAACCGCTTCTAATCATTTAAGTGGGGAAGCAATGCTTCCATTGCTTCCATGGACCGAACGCCACTGATATATAGTAAAATGGGATAACTAGGCACGTGCAGGGGTAACTGGGCCCTACTAAGTTTAAGGTAAATTTCGTTATATAAAAGTATAAGTACCTCAATGTATGGAAAAAATAATAACGAAATTTTCCTTAAACTTAGTACAGTGATTTTATACAATACCAAATGCGATTTTTATTTTTTACTTTATATAATACCAACCACAGATATAAATAAGACTGGACTAGACACCTTATTTCATCGGTTAATCAACGAACAACTCGCATAATCTCGCCGCCACGTTGGTACGAGTACAAGCAGCAACATTGAAAAAAAATATATTTATGATGATTGTGGCAGATAATTTTTAAGACTTTAATGGCCTTTTTATTCTGCATAAATTTCGGTATTTTCATTGTCTTGTGCCTATATCAATACATTAACTTTGGAAAAATAGTATATGTATGTAAATAGGTAAAAAAGTCGAGTGTTAGCTGGTGGCTGAGCCCCACCGAATGTATCGTACAGACTTGTGCGTCTAGTTTCGTCATACTGGGCATATAAATCTTTTTCTTATACCTAGGTCCTAGTATGAAAATTTTAACTCCTATAAACCTGGGCTAGTACGAGGCTTTTTTGGCTGTATGAAAAAGTATAGGGTGTACGGAATGTGGTGACCTCACCGCCCACCAAAAGGTGCAGCGAGCTCCGCATCTCCCGCGATACAGGAGGAGAAGGATTGGGCTGGGGATCCAGCCCAATCCTTCCCTCTTTCTCCCAACGAAGAGCAATTTTCTTTTCTTCACTACCCTGCCTTTCGCATCCGAGCTATTTCTGCCTTCTCATCCCCACTCCATTGAGAAGCGAGATTTTATGAATGTACGCATGTATGAAAAAGTAGACCCTCTATCAGGGGTGGGCAATTATTTCGATTGGAGGGCCAATTAAAAAGGTTGGGCTACAAGCGCAGGCCAGTTAGCCTTCATAATAATAGTTTATGAATAATTACAGCTTAAAGTGGCACGCACTTAGTACACACACATATATAATGGAGCTTTAAAATATTTCTAGTTAATGGTTAACAGTCAGTGTGTATATGAAAAAAAGTCCAAAAAAAAACATATCGGAATATTTTTAGTATTTAATTTAAATATTTATTGAATTTTAAACAATTTGTTGATAATAAAATTGTAGGCTACTAACTTTTCAAGATCAGTTGCATAGTGATGGCATAAGATTTAAATTATTTTCGTAGAGGGGACGAGTAAAAATGCTTGGGTAAATCTCTAGGAGCGCTCATTTCTCAATATTAAACATACTCATAAAACATATATCATTTGAAAGCCCACATTTTTCTGAGTCTAAAGATGTAGTAATCCAAAAGTATCAATAGCAAATAAAAATAACTAGGTTTAAATATAAAACCCTAAACCGATCAATTTGTGATGCGTCATCTTTAAGGGGCTCGCCCCCGTACCCCCGAGACCTAATTATACAAATGATATGTAATAACATATTCATGTTAGGTTAGGTTAGCGTAACAATTACCAAAAAATACCATTTTACAAACACTGAAGATTTATAACTTCGCCAACCTTTATAATGTAATTAATTACGTCACGCATCATACAATTAAACCTAGTTACTTTTTATTTGCTATTGATACTTTTGGATTACATTTCTAGACTCGGAAAAATGTGAGCTTTCAAATGGTAATATGTTTTATGCGTGTATGTTTAAGATTGAAAAATGGAGCGCTCCTAGAGATTATCCAGCGCTTGTAAGCTTGAGTAATGTGTCGATATTTGGCTTCAGTTTGGTTATAGCAACGCGGAGCACCGAACCAAATATGTTTATCACTCATCATTGATTTAAATTTTGATATGTTAAATCTTACCCTTTCACTCCCGAATTATGTTTAAGATTAAGACAATTTTATACCTTAACGTTATTCTCTACGAGGACTAAAATCTCGTAAAATTGCGTGGTCAAACGTACAACCATGGGCATGAAAAGGTTAAGACGGAAAATGTCGTAATCAGGAAGCCTTGACATATACTCAATTTCCCTGTATTTACCTATTTTCTCTAAAATTTCCCTGAAAAAGTTTGTAAGGCTTGGATTAAACAGTAAATGTACGTCGACATTTTGTCGCACGACAGCTTGCGGGCCGTTTTATTAATAATTATATATAATTTGTAGTCGACAGTGATATTTTTATCACAGGCTTCTTCTGCTCGTAATGTCTTAGTTTTTATTTTTTCCACTTTTAACCAGGGTTGTGGAGTCGGAGTCGGAGTCGTGGAGTCGCACGTTTCAGGGCGGAGTCGGAGTCGGTAAAAAACTTCCGACTCCAATTTCTGTGCCCTGTGTCACCCTTAATTTCTAAATCCTAAATACTAACATTTAGGTTATTTAGTTTTTTTGGTCAATAAACCTTATTCATTGATAGCCCTAGATTAAGTTTTTTTAATATTTTTTTTTTTACATTTCAGAATATACAATTAATATTTATTTAAATATAAAATATAAAATATAAAAATTCACACTTAGTGTGGTGGTGATGAAATGTCTTATTATTATGATAATTATAGAGTGAAACACTAGAGGAGTCGGAGTCGTATATTTAAAATGTGAGGAGTCGGAGTCGGATTTTTAGATTTTTTACAATGTGTGGAGTCGGAGTCGAATTTTTACAATGTGTGGAGTCGGAGTCGGAAAGTTTTGGACCGACTCCACAACCCTGCTTTTAACTATTTTATTCAAGCTATTTTTCATTTCTCTAAACCAAAATGTATTATTCTTAAATGTAATAAACATTAACTAAATAAAAAAAAGCTTTTTTTTTTTTGTTTTTTGTTTTTCCCCCCGCCGGCCATCAAACCGAAAAGATCCAATGAGCTGTTAACGGGTAAAGTTTCTAAGCCGGACTAGTCCGTCTTCTCTTCCATCAACTTTCGGGGAACAACTCTACCTCAGCCTTTCGCCCTCTACATTATCTATTATCTTTGGCCTAGGCCTACCTGACGCAGCCTACTGTGGCCTGATAATGTAGTATAGACTCTCGTGCCTGACAGCCTAATTTCTCCTTCACCGGCCATTAGAAGCTCATTTCAAATTGTTGCTTATAGGCCCTTGCGCCTTACAGCTGTGAAATACTTAAATTCAGTGTTTATAGCCTTTTTGCATAGGCCTAACTCACTTGGCATACAGGTTTTAGTGTCGTGTTAGGCTACTTTATTATATAGCCTACAAATTCACAAACTCCCAGCCAAACTGAATAGGCTTCCAATAACGCTTACCGGACTTAACAAACAATAATAAGCCTACATGCGATATTAAGTACTGTCTTTTGTCATCTTAATTATTGCATTTTAATATCATTGAATCACGGTACTTTTGTCCTCCAGGAAATTACTCCTTTAATTCTCATCATCCAATAATTGTGATATTTCGCATTTCAATATGAACTATCTTATTGTTAATCAGTGCAAGTAATTATTCTTTTATTTTTGTTAATTGATCAAAAAACTACGAAGCCTGTTAATCGCCTTCCCTTATTATTTATTAACATTATTTATTTGGTCGAAAGATCAAATTGGTGACCTACAAACAATTTTTAATTAACCTAATTACATTTCTTATAGGGCTTACCATCAAGTGGCAGGTATATACTGTGTGTGTGTGTGTGTGTGTGTGTGTGTGTGTGTGTGTGTGTGTGTGTATAAAGACAAGATGTAAAGGGTGTTTCAAAAGTCTTTACCCTTTTTTTCCCCCAAGGACCCTAAGGTGACCATACATTCAACACAAACCTTTATAAAATGTTTATTGAGCCGTTTTTCGAATTTTTCTGAGTGGGTTGTGTCGGCGCTTGGCCTGCGTTCGCAAGAAATGAACGTCCGGCTCCGAAAATCTGCGCTTGCGACCACTTCGCTTTTTGTCCGCAAAATCGGTAACGCTCCCGCTCAGGTCCGCTTGCCGCCACTCTTTGACAGTTTTTTCACAGATATTCAAGCGTTGTGCCACCCACGCCACAGATACAGGGTTTTTCAAACCTGGAACTTTGAGCTTGTGATCAGCGTGACGAATTCTCCGAATCATGTCTGCACAAACTCGATGTGCCTCCCCAAACGCAGCGCAAGCAACCCGAGTTTTCAATTGCTCCATCGAACCTGACATATTGACTTGCGTGGCCTCTGTGTTCACGAAGTGTGTGCACACACTGCACGCTCTGACAGTTATGTTCACTCGGGTGTTGAACGTATGATCACCTTAGGGTCCTTGGGTAAAAAAAGGGTAAAGACTTTTGAAACACCCTTTATACCTTTTAATACCAACTATCACGAGCCCTTCCCAATCTCGAGATGAGAAACTTTATGAAATTATATGAAAACTCATTTCTTACTGACCTAAAGTGGAATAAATTTTATCGAATACGCTTTTTGAAACTGTCACTATGCAGTAAATGAGGTTATGTTGGATTTTATTAGGACACCAATGTGAGCATTCTGAAATGCAATAAACGTGAAAATGAATCACTTCCATCTTCTAAAAATAACAATTTTCACACGAGCATCAGAGAGAAATTTCAACTTTTATTATTAAGCTTGACCTAGATCGATATCGAAATATATATATAATATATATATATATATATATATATATATATATATATATATATATATATATATTATATATTATATAATACAGGGGTTGGACAAAATAATATGAACACCTTGATAAATGGCGGTTTTTATTCTTAATATGGAGTTGGTCCTCCTTTAGCGGCAATAACAGCTGCAATGCGTCGGGGAATTGATTCATACAGCTTTTGGACAGTGGCTAGAGGAATCCTGAGCCATTCTTCGAGCAAACCCTGCTCCAGTTCCGCCAAAGACGCCGGCGGTGGGAATCGGCTTCTGACCTGCTGCTCCAACTGACACTACAGATGCTCGATAATGTTAAGATCCGGGGATTGTGGAGGCCAATCCAAGCGTTCTACGTCACTAACATGCTCTTCAAACCAGTTTTTAATGACCCCAGCGGTGTGGATTGGTGCATTATCATCCTGGAAGACGGCGCCGCCATTGGGAAACAGCGTTTGGACCATGGGATGGACCTGGTCAGCCAATATTGACAGATAGACCTGGGCGTTAACCCTACCATGCAGTACTACAGCTGAGCCAAGAGTATTCCACGATATTGCTGCCCAAACCATCACAGATCCGCCTCCATGCTTAACGGTTGGGGTCAGGCAGTCGGGGTCATAAGCATCTTTAGGCTGTCTGCAGACGTAAACTCGACCGGAACATGGAAATAGCGTAAAGGAGGATTCGTCGGAGTAGACTACATTCTTCCACCGGTCCATTGACCAATTCTTATGGTCATTACACCATTTTCTGCGCCGCTCAATGTTGATGTGCGAAAGGAAGGGTTTGGCAATTGCAGCCCTCCATGGTATCCAGCTCCATGGAGCTCGCGACGTACAGTTCTGGTCGATACCGGGCTTGCAAGATGCTGGTTAAGCTCTGCAGTCACTTTTGGAGCTGTGGTCTTATGGTTCTTTGTCACAATGCGCTTTAGCACCCGGCGGTCTCGATCACACAGCTTCTTCTTGCGTCCACTATTGCATTTGTCGGTGCTTGTCTTTCCATGGTTTTGGTATGCAGACATGACCATAGAGACAGTTCCTCTGGATACATTGAACATCTGAACGGTTTTCGTCACCGATGCACCAGCCATCCGCGCTCCGACAATTTGCCCTCTTTGGAAGTCTGACAGGTCTTTCATAACTGCTAATTCATAATTCACTCAGATCTGTAAAAACAACGTGAGGGTTATAACATGACGTATACACTCTCTGTTACGCATTTAAATAGGTTTGCCAGTCATTTGACCGTTTACTTTGTGTCTGAGCAGTCCGTAAAGATACCCAGTGAAATCGGCGGGTGTTCATATTTGTCCAACCCCTATATATATATATATATATATATATATATATATATATATATATATATATATTATATATATATATATGTATTATATAATATATATATATATATATATATATATATTATATATAGATATATATATATATATATATATATATTATATATATATATATATATAAAATAAATAAATAAAGTTTAGCCAAGAGTAATATTTCTCCAGCTAAATCTGTTGTTCCCCTCTTTTGTCTCTATTTATTATCAAACAAGAAACGGGACTTTTCCTTTAACCTTTTTCATATTATTAAACCCAAGTCTTTTCTTAAACAGAATCCGAGAACAGACTCGAGGGTATATTGTGAAGTTTATTACTAGACCAATATAAGAAGACAGACTGCGAGAGTTGGCAGACAACTTTTTAGTTCAGACTTGCATTAAGACTTTTTTTTTTTTTTTTTACTTTATTGCTTCCAACATATAAAACTTTTTGTTGACTATTATATATATGGAAAAATACTCAGATATTGCTTACGGGAAGTATTTGTTGGAATTTTTTTTTTGAGTTATTTGGTGAAGTATTTGTGTATTGTTTATATAAAAATAAATGAAAATGAAAAGGCTTATTGGCAGACTATAGTCCCTATGACAAATATTAATAATACAAGGGTACAAAGGTAGATTATATATATATGTTTTTATGTTCTCTGTTTCAGATACTGTACACACACACACACACACCCACCCACCCACACAAATTTATTTATATAAGTACACACACAAGATCGATTATGACGATAGGTGGGTGGAAAAAGTTACCTTAAAATAAATCTATAATAGCGAAACTGATTAATTATTTTAACCCGTTGTCAAGACAAATTTCATGCATAAAGAATGAACACGACTGTGACATCATAGTAAGTCATGCATAATGTATATAACCCACATTCAAATATAATCTTATTTTAAATATTAAAATAGACAAAATAGTGTAATGGGGGCTTCATATATATATATATATATATATATATATATATATATATATATATATATATATATACAGGGTGAAGGTAAGTTTCCATACATAGGAAAAATAAACATTTTTTTATGGACAACCATTTTTATTTATATAATATGCTCTACATGGTTGCCATTGTTTTGAAAACACATTTCAATACGTGTTCCCCACTGTTGATGAACACGCATTAGCACAGTTGACGTTATGCTTGTAATGGCGTTGGTGATACGTTCCTTTAGATGATTTATGTCTCGTATCTTTTCCTGATACACCATGGCCTTCAAGTGCCCCCAAAGATAGAAATCAAGGGGGGTGAGATCTGGGGATCTGGGAGGCCACTCCACAGGACCACGCCGACCAATCCAAGCATCCGGAAACTGCTGATCCAAATACCGACGCACGTATTTAAATTTTCCTATGTATGGAAACATACGGCCCACCCTGTATATATATATATATATAATATATATATATATATATATATATAATATATATATATATATATAAACGTAAAGAACGACGCTTTGTATAGGAGACTTGTCCGCGCAAGATGAGAGCGAAAGAACGAAACATGAAAAAATGAGGTAACCACCCGGGAATCGAACCCGGGATCTTCCGATTGCCGGTCAGATATGATAACCATTACACCACGGGCCTCACTCAAACAAATGCCGTAATTCTTCTCTCTCTCTCATCTTGCGCGGATTATTCTCCTATACAAGCGTCGTTCTTTACGATATACAGGGTGTTTGAAACCTTTCCGTACAAATTGTAATGGGGGATAGGCAACACCAAGACAAACCCTTTTCGTCTATAAGTGTATGTCCGCTGACGTCACCATTCGGCGCGAGAGGGCGCCGCTGCAATTGGCTAAAAGGTGAAGTGGGCTAGACTCGCGCTTGCCGCGGGCATTCTTAAATCGGACCTAGTACGCGTAACATGGAGCGCTTCACGACTGCTGAGATGGCTGACATGCATATGGTGTATGGGGCTGCCAATGGAAACGGAAGAGCTGCTGTGAGGTTGTACCGACAGCGCTTCCCAAACAGACTTGTGCCAAACCACCAAACGTTTGCGCATTTGCATCGGCGACTGCGAGAAACTGGAACATTCCATGCAAACATGCATGACACTGGTCGGGAGGGAAACGTGCGCACTCCTGACATGGAAGACGAAATCCTACGGCGATTTGAGGACAATCCAAGCGCAAGCACACTAGGTGTTGCACGTATCCTCGGTGTGAACCACGACCTGGTCTAGAGAGTGTTGCACGAGCAGCAGTTACATCCGTTTCATCGTCAGAGAGTCCAGGCATTACAACCTCGGGATTACCCTCTTCGTGTGGAATTCGCACGCTGGTTTCTGCAGCAGACAGCGGTGCAGCCTAATTTTCCGGCTTATGTGCTGTTCTCAGATGAAGCCTGTTTCACACGTGAGGGTGTGTTTAACATGCACAATTCTCACGTGTGGGCGCAAGCAAATCCACATGCTACACGGGTGCATGCTCATCAAGAACGGTTCGCCGTCAATGTTTGGGCGGGTATCGTCCATGGCAAGTTGATTGGGCCGTACCTGCTGCCTGCCCGACTCGACGGGCGGGTTTATCGGATATTTCTTGAAGAAACGTTGCCGGAACTGCTGGAAGATGTTCCCGTAGCTATTCGTAGACGAATGTGGTTTCAACACGATGGGGCCCCAGCACACTCCAGCAACGATGTGCAAATGCGCAAACGTTTGGTGTTTGGCACACGTCTGTTTGGGAAGCGCTGTCGGTACAACCTCACAGCAGCTCTTCCGTTTCCATTGGCGGCCCCATACACCATATGCATGTCAGCCATCTCAGCAGTCGTGAAGCGCTCCATGTTACGCGTACTACGTCCGATTTAAGAATGCCCGCGGCAAGCGCGAGTCTAGCCCACTTCACCTTTTAGCCAATTGCAGCGGCGCCCTCTCGCGCCGAATGGTGACGTCTGCGGACATACACTTATAGACGAAAAGGGTTTGTCTTGGTGTTGTCTATCCCCCATTACAATTTGTACGGAAAGTTTTCAAACATCCTGTGTGATATATATATATATATATATATATATATATATATATATATATATATATATATATATATATAAGGGTGGACTGAAAAGTAATGCCTCCACTTGAATAATTCTGGATTATGTAGAGGTAGCCAGATAAAACCGGTTGTGTGTTATAGCCTAATATAGCCTACACTCATTCCACACGTTGGTTCAGTATCGATTACAATGAAAAGGAGTAAAGACGTTCGCTTCAAGGAACCTGCCGTAATTGAATTTTTGACCACGGAAAGTGTTGCTCCCATAGACATTCATCGGCGAAAGCAAGCTGTGTACGACAAACAGTGTGTTGATGTGAGTACCGTTCGACGTTGGGCGAGGCAGTGTAAAGAAGAAGAAGCAGGGTAAGAAGATTTGCGAGACAAACCACGAAGTAGAAGGCCTGTAACGGCGAGTGGGGAACATTATCAGTACTCAGATGGGTGTCTCGCATGCTCACTGCCGAAATGAAAACTGAGAGACTACGCATTTTCCAAGAAAATCTCAGCGTTTCGAAAATGAAGATGAATTTCTGCACAGCACAGCATGTGACAGGAGACGAGACGTGGGTCCACCATTATGACCCTGAAAATAAACGGCAATCCGTGGAATATCGGCACAAAAATTCACCGCAACCAAAAAAAATCAAAGTTCAAATATCGGCTGGAAAAGTGATGACTGTTTTTTGGGATATCAATGGTGTTGTTCTCGAAGACTTTATGGAAAAAAGGACAGCAATCAACTCCGCACGTTACATTGAAAGTGAAGAAGTTAAAAAAACGGATCAGGAGGGTTCGCACCCCACAAAAACGCAGTCATTGTTCACCATGACAACGCACGGCCTCACACCAGTGTTGAAACGCGAGAAGCAATCGAGCATCTGCAATTCACCGTCTTGCCGCATCCACCATATAGCCCCGATTTAGCACCATGCGATTTTCACCTCTTTCCTAAACTTAAAGAACATCTACGTGGAAATCGCTATGAGTATGACAAGTAGTTAAGGCTGCTGTGAAATTTTGGTTTCGTGGTCAAAGCTCCGAGTTTTACCGGGATGGATTTCAAAAACTCTTTTAGCGTTGGCGTAAAAATGTATTGAGGCAGAGGGTGATTTTATAGAAAAGCAAATGGATAGTTTTGAAGAATAAACTAAGGTACATATTTGCTTTTGTTTTGATAAAATCCTTCAACCTGTTTAAAATTTACTTAATTTATTTATTTCTCTGCTATCATTACAGAGATCAGAAATTTTATAAAACTTTAAAAACCCAAACCCCAAATATTGTGTTGACTAACTTCCCATTTATGAAATGCAAAAAATATAGCAATAAATGTATATATAAATAAAGACAAAAGAGGAGCAAGAGAAGATCAGGAGCAGGCAAAAATACTGATGACTAACAAATGAATTCATGCTAAAACAAGAAATAACAGACAATACCAGAAAAAAACAAGAACTATGTCGGAACAACATATTGTACCTATATTTGTGTCCTTGACCTTTGATGCAAGGATCTGAGTCTTGATTGTGATACATCGTCTTGTGATGATCCATGTGTGTGTGTGTGTGTGTGTGTGTGTGTGTGATTTCATCAGTATTAGCTAGCAGAAATTCAAAATAGTTTCACAGCCAAGTTCAGTGGCTGCAAAGAACTAAATTACCAAGAAAGATTACATAAACTAAATCTATATTTGCTGGAAAGAAAGAAGAAAGGTAAATCATAATATACGCCTGGAAAATAATTTTAAAAAATACAGTAGTATCTAACCTCAAACTTAACCCTATGACCATTCAAACAACACTGGGAAAGGAAAAGGCAGAATGTGCAGTATTCCCAAACTAACGAATAGACAAGGTAGCCTAACATCCGGACTATGTCGTGGTCAATGTCTTAACTTCGCTAATCGACGGGAAGTCGACGGGAAGCGGTGTTAAGTGACATTAAATATAGGTATTAAATGGATGGGAGACAGTCCTCCGCGTTCAGGTTATGCAGCAACCCAGATCCCACGTAAAGCTGTAGATCCCTTCCGGCATCTGACTTCAGATGTTGCGAGAGAGATTAAACAACCCCAGTCGTTACAAGTTACATCCTCAACATCAAAGATAATAGTTTTGTCGTCAGAGGATCAACACTATTTAACAGAAGAAAAGAACACAACTGGTGTTCATATGGATGTCTTTAGAAGAAGACTAGACACCTAACTCAGGACAATCCCAAATGAGTCGAGTGTGTGAGATGGAGAGCTCAAGAAAGCAATGCTCTCTCTTTCACCAAAGTAACTCCAGAGGTAGGAGCCACGAGCCTGACCTCCATGTGAGGATCAGTCGTCAGGCGGAACCCATATACAGTTACAAATTATATATATATATATATATATATATATATATATATATTTTCGTCGGTGGTCGTTGAAGTTATATTAGTTCCTACATGTTACATCTTTTGTTTTTTTTCAAATTTTGTATCACTTACGCTTGCATTAAGGTAGATAGGGATTCCATTAAAAAAATTTAGAGAATACGCTCTTTTATCGTATAACTTCATGCTCCCTCAGGATTTTACACACCGTTTTTTTAGTTTTTATTTTAGGTTACGTTAAGGTTACGTTAAGGTTACGTTAAGGTTAGGTTAGGTTAACCCAACCTAACCTAAAATGAACCCAAAACAAATATCTTCTACATCAAAGTAGTAGCTATTTTGCGTGTGTAGGAGGAAAGTGATACAAAAGATAGCACCGAATGGGAGTGAACAACTTATATATACAGTATATTACGGCCTTTTTGCGAAATCGGCCTTTTTGCAAAGTGGCCGGCCCATTTGCAAAAAGGCCAATATGATGGCCTTTTTGCAAATGGGCATTACAATGCCAGCCACTTTGCAAACAGGCCGGCATATTGGCCAATTTGCAAAATGGCTGGTTATCCAGCCGGCCATTTTGCGAAAAGGCAGAACTTCAGTTAAGAAATTCAATCCAGTTCGATTGAAAGTATTGAAATTTAAATTATTGAATGCTCGGTTAGGTTAACTGAATGCCCGGTTAGGTCAGCCCTTGACGACTGGTTGGGCTACGTCGTAGCCAATGTCGTAACACCGCTTCCCGTTGATCAGCGAAGTTAAGCGACATTGGGTCTGGGTCGTAGTTGGATGGGAGACCGTCCTCCATGTCCAGATTATGTAGCGACCCGTGGTTCGGATCCCACATAAAGCTGTAGGTCCCCCTCCGTCATATGGACTTAGATGTTGCGAAGGAAGTTAAACAACCCCAATCATTATTGACGATTGGTTAGATTATTAAGGCGTGATATTTTCGTTAAACAATAAAAATATCACGCCTTAACCTAACCAATCGTCAAAGGCGGACAGTTGACCTAACCGGCCATTCATTGTCCAGTTGAATGTGAAGTTCTGCCGTTTCGAAAATGGCCGACAGCATTACTAGTCATTTTGCAAAATGGCCAATATGCCAGCCTGTTTGCAAAGTGGCCTGGCATTTAATGCCATTATGCAAAAAGGCCGGGTTTTTTGGCCCTTTTGCAAAACGGCCGAAACATATACCGGGTGTTTCAAAAGTCCCTAACTAATTTGATTTTCAATTTTCTTTGCAGCTAATCGACCAACGACGTTCATCTTGTGGTAAACTCTTACTCAGTAGTTGAGAATTTTTTTGAGTCTACATTTGAAGTTTTGCTCCGTTTTCTTCTGCTACCATGCTGACTCTAGAGCAGAGGTGTAAAATCGCTGCATGGCAGGAGGTTTTTCAATCTGTGGTCGAAGTGCAGCGACGATTCCGGGCAGTCTACGGACAGCATTATGCACCGGATAGGAACACCATCGTCGCCACCCACCGGAAGTTTATGGAGACCGGATCCGTAAAGGACAAACCACGATCAGGAAGACCTCGAAGTGGCGGAGTGAGGAGAATGTCGAAACTGTCCGTGAGGCGTTTACTCAGAGTCAAGGAAAGTCCATTCTGCGAGCTGCTGCGGAACTGAACATCAGCGCGACATCTATCCAACGGATTTTGCGGCGTGGTCTCAAGCTGTATCCGTACAAGATCCAGGTGGTTCAGAAGCTGGAACCTCAAGACTACGATTGCCGGGTGGAGATGTGTGAGACACTGCTGCATCACTACGAAAGAGACCAATCGATCCTGGAGCACATTTGGTTCAGCGATGAAGCTCTCTTCCACCTTTCTGGTCGCGTCAATCGGCACAACACCCGCATCTGGGGAACTCACAATCCTGCGGAGATCCGTGAACATGAAAGGGACACGCCGAAATTGGTCGTCTGGTGTGCCATCTCCTCAGCTGGGCTGATTGGTCCGTTCTTCTTCCGGGATCAAGATGGAAATTCCGTGAACGTCAACGGAGACAATTACCTTCGTATGCTTCAGGAGTTCTGCATCCCCAACTGTCAGCTGTAGTTGACATGCAAGAAGTCATTTTCCAGCAAGACGGTGCCCCTGCTCATTACTCGCGTGAGGTTCGCTCATTTCTGAATAAGCAGTTCCCGGATCGGTGGATTGGTCGCCGTGGTCCATCGAATGGGCTGCTCGCTCGCCTGATCTTACCCCATGCGACTTCTCTTTGTGGGGCTACATTAAGAGCAAAGTGTACGCCACCAAGCCGCGAGTCCTCCCCACACTAGAAGAACGGATCAGGAATGCGTGTGCTTCTGTTACTCCCGAAATGTTGCCCAATGTCGGCCAAGAATGCGTAAAACGGTGGCTCGCTTGTTTCGAAAAAGACGGTGCCCACGTTGAGGTGTACCAGTGACTTTCCAGTAGACTTATGAAGACAAGTTTGATGCCACCAAAATTCTCATGAATCGTAGACTCGGCAACCAAATTGTCATTTGGTTCCTCTTGTAATTGCTATTTTAATAAAATTTTAAAAATAATGAGGGACTTTTGAAACACCCTGTATATATATATATATATATATAAGCAAACAACCACAAGGAAACAAAATCCGAGTGCTTTCGTGATATATTCACATTATCAAGGAGGAACAGAAAATAATGTGAATATATCACGAAAGCGCTCGGACTTTGTGTTTCCTTTTCCTTGTGGTTGTTTGCTTATTAATAAGGTCACGTGTTATTTTGTGATTTTAGTGCTATATATATATATATTATATATATTATATATATATATATATATTGATGTTCAGATTTGAACATCAATAACTTAAAAAATATGCAGTTCACGCTTTCAAAATTTACATAACTTACCTCAATCTATTGATAAGCCATCATAAAAATTCCAGACCTCTCCATAAAATACTTTTTCCAAAGCTGAGGAACAATGAGATATGATGAAAAAACGATCATCATAAATCCTAAATGTGTATAGCTATACCTGGCAACTATTCTAAGACTTGTAGTAGTTTCCTCAGCCTATGGATAATCTGTTAGTCTCTGAAAAACGTCAGATAATATAGGCTACGCCCATCTTAAATACTGTTTTTTAAACTTACCCTTCAAATTATGGTTCTAACTAACGGTGAAAAAGCGGTGATGAAAAGTGTTTCTTGGAAAAAAGATGGACTTGGGCAATAATTTTGAGGGAATTTTCAGGAATAACTTGTAATGTTACGTCTGTGAATAGAATAATTAAAACACTTAAAGCAAACAGTTCGACGGCACGGAAGCGTGGAAGTGGTCGGCCTAAAACAGTTTACACTCAAGACAATATAGCAATGATCGAAATGATTAGCCTATATCAAGAGGATCGACCTGGGTCACACTGCTCTCTGAGGAAAATTGCAAGAAATTTAGGTATCAGTCGAAGTTCCATAAAAAGAATGGAGAACGGTAGGACTTAAAGCATTTAAAAGGATCCATGTTTCAAGACGTGACAGCAATGTAAGAACTAAAAGAAAAATTCGTTGTAGAAAATTGCTTGATAGATGTTAAACAAATAATTTTACAGATGAAAAAGATTTCACCATCGAGATTGCTCGAAACTCCCGGAACGATGTTGTTTATGGTCAGCGTAAGAAAGACATTCCTCCATCGAGACTTTACCACCATACAAGTCGGTTTTCCAAAAAAATCATGGTATTAGCAGGTGTATCGTGGAATGGAAAGACGAAAATTCATTTCATTTCAGAGAATAAAAAAAATTAATTCAGAAACCTATGTAAATCTCTCAGAGTCGGCGGCTGTGTTATGGAAACGATTTCATACTCCAACAAGATGGTGCTACAGCTCATACTAGCAAGTTCACACAGGATTATCTACAACTTCATTGGAAAAAAACGACTGGCCCCCGCAATCACCTGATTGCAGTCCCATGGATTATTGCATATGGGACACATTCTAGCAGAAAAAAATACTCTAATGTTGGGACAAAATAACATTAGCAGAAATCAGAAAATGTATCATGTCGTGGAAGAAAAGGTTAAGATTAGTTTGTAAGCAGGACGGCGGACATATCGATCGTATTTGTTGATAAGATGTGAATAATAAAATTTTTTCAGTTTATGATATTCATTTTTTTCACCATACCTCATTGTTCCCTCAGCTGTGGAAAAAGTATTTTATGTACAGGTCTGAAATTTTTATGATGGCTTATCAATAGATTGAGGTAAGTTATGTAAATTTTGAAAGCGTGAATTGCATATTTTTTAAGTTATTGATGTTCAAATCTCAAGGCATTTTTGGGGTCACCCGATAATAATATATATATATATATATATATATATATATATATATATATATATATATATATATATATAATATATATATAAGTTGTGTTTCTTAAATGTTTGTAAAGTGTCATAATATCGCACAGTAACTATGTACAAAAAAGAGCATATTTCAAAAAGGGTATATATTACTCTTTTATGTCCTAATCTAAAATCTCAGAATCTCAGAATCTCGTCTCTTTTCCATCAGAGAAATCACTTTTACTAAGGCCAAGGCTACACGAGCGACTTCGTCGCTGCGACGAAGTTGCAATGACAAATCGCAAACAATAGGTACTGTTGTTTCCTATGGGGACAAGCTACACGGCAGACAGTCGCTGCAACAATTATTCTCTGTTGCATCCGGCTGCGTTGTATTGTTTCAAGTGCAGTAGGTTACACGAGCGACTTTGTCGCAGCGTCACCGCCACGTGGCACTAAAAATGAAGAAATCCCAGCGACTTGTCACAGACCATGTAGTTTGCGAGAGCCACTGCGATTGTGTCGCTGCGATACCCTGCAACCCTGACGCAGCGAGAAAGTCGCTCGTGTAGCCTTAGCCTAATGTTTATATTCAGTAATGAATCTCAAAAAAAAAAAAATGGCTTAATTACAACCTGAATTTTTTCTTTATCCGTACTTCTATCTACTGCTTCATCTGTCGATTTATTTATATTAATAAAAATTACTAATTACTACCAATACTCGTGTATATATACACACACATGATGCACACGCATAAGGAAAAATGAAAGGTAAACGAAAGGCCTTTCGTGTATTCAACAGTACACCTCATCACGGAATGAAGGTGTATAACAAAAAAATTAGCAAGTACTAATTAAAGAAAAAAGGTATTTTAACGAGATGTGGTCCATTTTATACGTTACCGAACTATTACTAAAATTATTTACAAAATAGATGAATGCACATCCCAGAACGTTTCTTTCAATTACGGCTTTATTTTTAACAAGAATCCTATAACACTCCCAACTAATACTACGGTTATATCTCTATAGGCATGGTTAAACGATGCATTACAATTATTTGCCGTCATACACGCCGCGTATTTACGTACTGTTTTACTCTGACGTCTAAATTTTTTCCAATGTGATCTATATAAACTGAATCACGTTGTTTACATCCAATCAAGTAGACAGAACCAGCCGCATTTTATCAGGGCTGTTCTTTATTAGGCGAGATTTAACAGTATTTATATACTTAAAAAATGCGTTAATTCCATTTGTTTTCAGTAAGGTTGGAAGATGTTTAAAATTTACATAGTAAGAGACGCTAAAGATATTTTTAGGATCAAATTCCTTTTGAATTACACGATTATTATATACACACTTTTTGTTAGCTTTGTTTAAATAATTTCAAGAAATGGAATGGAATAACATAGTTTAGTACCAATGTTCATCATATTGCTTAACTCACAGTCTAAAAATTCAGGACTAACAACTCGTATATATATAAAATACAGGGTGGCGCAAAAGTCGCGCACCATAGGAATTTTCAATGTTGATTATAATATTTTTCTTTTAGGTAGGGAATGGCTGCGAAATTAACATAGACGAGAGGGTGAGCTTGGTTTTAATGTATGGAAACAGGTACAACAAATCGATGAATCGGTACAGAATTTAAATTCTACAGATTCATCGATCTGTAGTATCTGGTATTCCATGCGTTAAAACGAAGCTTACTCTCTCGTCTACTGTTAATTTCGCAGCCATCCCTACCTAAAAGAAAAAAATATTATAATCAACATTGAAAATTCCTATGGTGCGCGACTTTTGCGCCACCCTGTATTTTATATATATACGAGTTGTTAGTCCTGAATTTTTAGACTGTGAGTTAAGCAATATGATGAACATTGGTACTAAACTATGTTATTCCATTCCATTTCTTGAAAATTATTTAAACAAAGCTAACAAAAAGTGTGTATATAATAATCGTGTAATTCAAAAGGAATTTGATCCTAAAAATATCTTTAGCGTCTCTTACTATGTAAATTTTAAACATCTTCCAACCTTACTGAAAACAAATGGAATTAACGCATTTTTTAAGTATATAAATACTGTTAAATCTCGCCTAATAAAGAAACAGCCCTGATAAAATGCGGCTGGTTCTGTCTACTTGACTGGATGTAAACAACGTGATTCTGTTTATATAGATCACATTGGAAAAAATTTAGACGTCAGAGTAAAACAGTACGTAAATACGCGACGTGTATGACGGCAAATAATTGTAATGCATCGTTTAACCGTGCCTATAGAGATATAACCGTAGTATTAGTTGGGAGTGTTGTAGGATTCTTGTTAAAAATAAAGCCGTAACTGAAAGAAACATTCTGGGATGTGCATTCATCTATTTTGTAAATAATTTTAGTAATAGTTCGGTAACGTATAAAATGGACCACATCTCGTTAAAATACCTTTTTTCTTTAATTAGTACTTGTTAATTTTTTTGTTATACACCTTCATTCCGTGATGAGGTGTACTGTTGAATACACGAAAGGCCTTTCGTTTACCTTTCATTTTTCCTTATGCGTGTGCATCATGTGTGTGTATATATACACGAGTATTAGTAGTAATTAGTAATTTTTATTAATATAAATAAATCGACAGATGAAGCAGTAGATAGAAGTACGGATAAAGAAAAAATTCAGGTTGTAATTAAGCCATTTTTTTTTTTTTTTGAGATTCATTACTGAATGAATATAAACATTAGGCTAAGGCTACACGAGCGACTTTCTCGCTGCGTCAGGGTTGCAGGGTATCGCAGCGACACAATCGCAGTGGCTCTCGCAAACTACATGGTCTGTGACAAGTCGCTGGGATTTCTTCATTTTTAGTGCCACGTGGCGGTGACGCTGCGACAAAGTCGCTCGTGTAACCTACTGCACTTGAAACAATACAACGCAGCCGGATGCAACAGAGAATAATTGTTGCAGCGACTGTCTGCCGTGTAGCTTGTCCCCATAGGAAACAACAGTACCTATTGTTTGCGATTTGTCATTGCAACTTCGTCGCAGCGACGAAGTCGCTCGTGTAGCCTTGGCCTTAGTAAAAGTGATTTCTCTGATGGAAAAGAGACGAGATTCTGAGATTCTGAGATTTTAGATTAGGACATAAAAGAGTAATATATACCCTTTTTGAAATATGCTCTTTTTTGTACATAGTTACTGTGCGATATTATGACACTTTACAAACATTTAAGAAACACAACATATATATATATATATATATATATATATATATATATATATATATATATATATATATATATATATATATATTATATTATATCGGGTGACCCCAAAAAATGCCTTGAGATTTGAACATCAATAACTTAAAAATATGCAATTCACGCTTTCAAAATTTACATAACTTACCTCAATCTATTGATAAGCCATCATAAAATTTCAGACCTGTACATAAAATACTTTTTCCACAGCTGAGGGAACAATGAGGTATGGTGAAAAAAATGAATATCATAAACTGAAAAAATTTTATTATTCACATCTTATCAACAAATACGATCGATATGTCCGCCGTCCTGCTTACAAACTAATCTTAACCTTTTCTTCCACGACATGATACATTTTCTGATTTCTGCTAATGTTATTTTGTCCCAACATTAGAGTATTTTTTTCTGCTAGAATGTTCCCATATGCAATAATCCATGGGACTGCAATCAGGTGATTGCGGGGGCCAGTCGTTTTTTCCAATGAAGTTGTAGATAATCCTGTGTGAACTTGCTAGTATGAGCTGTAGCACCATCTTGTTGGAGTATGAAATCGTTTCCATAACACAGCCGCCGACTCTGAGAGATTTACATAGGTTTCTGAATTAATTTTTTTTATTCTCTGAAATGAAATGAATTTTCGTCTTTCCATTCCACGATACACCTGCTAATACCATGATTTTTTTGGAAAACCGACTTGTATGGTGGTAAAGTCTCGATGGAGGAATGTCTTTCTTACGCTGACCATAAACAACATCGTTCCGGGAGTTTCGAGCAATCTCGATGGTGAAATCTTTTTCATCTGTAAAAATTATTTGTTTAACATCTATCAAGCAATTTTCTACAACGAATTTTTCTTTTAGTTCTTACATTGCTGTCACGTCTTGAAACATGGATCCTTTTAAATGCTTTAAGTCCTACCGTTCTCCATTCTTTTTATGGAACTTCGACTGATACCTAAATTTCTTGCAATTTTCCTCAGAGAGCAGTGTGACCCAGGTCGATCCTCTTGATATAGGCTAATCATTTCGATCATTGCTATATTGTCTTGAGTGTAAACTGTTTTAGGCCGACCACTTCCACGCTTCCGTGCCGTCGAACTGTTTGCTTTAAGTGTTTTAATTATTCTATTCACAGACGTAACATTACAAGTTATTCCTGAAAATTCCCTCAAAATTATTGCCCAAGTCCATCTTTTTTCCAAGAAACACTTTTCGATCACCGCTTTTTCACCGTTAGTTAGAACCATAATTTGAAGGGTAAGTTTAAAAAACAGTATTTAAGATGGGCGTAGCCTATATTATCTGACGTTTTTCAGAGACTAACAGATTATCCATAGGCTGAGGAAACTACTACAAGTCTTAGAATAGTTGCCAGGTATAGCTATACACATTTAGGATTTATGATGATCGTTTTTTTCATCATATCTCATTGTTCCTCAGCTTTGGAAAAAGTATTTTATGGAGAGGTCTGGAATTTTTATGATGGCTTATCAATAGATTGAGGTAAGTTATGTAAATTTTGAAAGCGTGAACTGCATATTTTTTAAGTTATTGATGTTCAAATCTGAACATCATATATATATATATATATATATATATATATATATATATATATATATATATGCACTAAAATCACAAAATAACACGTGACCTTATTAATAAGCAAACAACCACAAGGAAAAGGAAACACAAAGTCCGAGCGCTTTCGTGATATATTCACATTATTTTCTGTTCCTCCTTGATAATGTGAATATATCACGAAAGCACTCGGATTTTTGTTTCCTTGTGGTTGTTTGCTTATATATATATATATATATACAGGGTGTTTCAAAAGTCCCTCATTATTTTTAAAATTTTATTAAAATAGCAATTACAGAGGAACCAAATGACAATTTGGTTGCTGAGTCTACGATTCATGAGAATTTTGGTGGCATCAAACTTGTCTTCATAAGTCTACTGGAAAGTCACTGGTACACCTCAACGTGGGCACCTTTTTCACGTGGCACCGTTTTACGCATTCTTGGCCGACATTGGGCAACATTTCGGGAGTAACAGAAGCACACGCATTCCTGATCCGTTCTTCTAGTGTGGGGAGGACTCGCGGCTTGGTGGCGTACACTTTGCTCTTAATGTAGCCCCACAAAGAGAAGTCGCATGGGGTAAGATCAGGCGAGCGAGCAGCCCATTCGATGGGACCACGGCGACCAATCCACCGATCCGGGAACTGCTTATTCAGAAATGAGCGAACCTCACGCGAGTAATGAGCAGGGGCACCGTCTTGCTGGAAAATGACTTCTTGCATGTCAACTACAGCTGACAGTTGGGGATGCAGAACTCCTGAAGCATACGAAGGTAATTGTCTCCGTTGACGTTCACGGAATTTCCATCTTGATCCCGGAAGAAGAACGGACCAATCAGCCCAGCTGAGGAGATGGCACACCAGACGACCAATTTCGGCGTGTCCCTTTCATGTTCACGGATCTCCGCAGGATTGTGAGTTCCCCAGATGCGGGTGTTGTGCCGATTGACGCGACCAGAAAGGTGGAAGAGAGCTTCATCGCTGAACCAAATGTGCTCCAGGATCGATTGGTCTCTTTCGTAGTGATGCAGCAGTGTCTCACACATCTCCACCCGGCAATCGTAGTCTTGAGGTTCCAGCTTCTGAACCACCTGGATCTTGTACGGATACAGCTTGAGACCACGCCGCAAAATCCGTTGGATAGATGTCGCGCTGATGTTCAGTTCCGCAGCAGCTCGCAGAATGGACTTTCCTTGACTCTGAGTAAACGCCTCACGGACAGTTTCGACATTCTCCTCACTCCGCCCACTTCGAGGTCTTCCTGATCGTGGTTTGTCCTTTACGGATCCGGTCTCCATAAACTTCCGGTGGGTGGCGACGATGGTGTTCCTATCCGGTGCATAATGCTGTCCGTAGACTGCCCGGAATCGTCGCTGCACTTCGACCACAGATTGAAAAACCTCCTGCCATGCAGCGATTTTACACCTCTGCTCTAGAGTCAGCATGGTAGCAGAAGAAAACGGAGCAAAACTTCAAATGTAGACTCAAAAAAATTCTCAACTACTGAGTAAGAGTTTACCACAAGATGAACGTCGTTGGTCGATTAGCTGCAAAGAAAATTGAAATCAAATTAGTTAGGGACTTTTGAAACACCCGGTATATGTTTCGGCCGTTTTGCAAAAGGGCCAAAAACCCGGCCTTTTTGCATAATGGCATTAAATGCCAGGCCACTTTGCAAACAGGCTGGCATATTGGCCATTTTGCAAAATGACTAGTAATGCTGTCGGCCATTTTGCGAAACGGCAGAACTTCACATTCAACTGGACAATGAATGGCCGGTTAGGTCAACTGTCCGCCTTTGACGATTGGTTAGGTTAAGGCGTGATATTTTTATTGTTTAACGAAAATATCACGCCTTAATAATCTAACCAATCGTCAATAATGATTGGGGTTGTTTAACTTCCTTCGCAACATCTAAGTCCATATGACGGAGGGGGACCTACAGCTTTATGTGGGATCCGAACCACGGGTCGCTACATAATCTGGACATGGAGGACGGTCTCCCATCCAACTACGACCCAGACCCAATGTCGCTTAACTTCGCTGATCAACGGGAAGCGGTGTTACGACATTGGCTACGACGTAGCCCAACCAGTCGTCAAGGGCTGACCTAACCGGGCATTCAGTTAACCTAACCGAGCATTCAATAATTTAAATTTCAATACTTTCAATCGAACTGGATTGAATTTCTTAACTGAAGTTCTGCCTTTTCGCAAAATGGCCGGCTGGATAACCAGCCATTTTGCAAATTGGCCAATATGCCGGCCTGTTTGCAAAGTGGCTGGCATTGTAATGCCCATTTGCAAAAAGGCCATCATATTGGCCTTTTTGCAAATGGGCCGGCCACTTTGCAAAAAGGCCGATTTCGCAAAAAGGCCGTAATATACTGTATATATAAGTTGTTCACTCCCATTCGGTGCTATCTTTTGTATCACTTTCCTCCTACACACGCAAAATAGCTACTACTTTGATGTAGAAGATATTTGTTTTGGGTTCATTTTAGGTTAGGTTGGGTTAACCTAACCTAACCTTAACGTAACCTTAACGTAACCTTAACGTAACCTTAAAATAAAATAACTAAAAAAAACGGTGTGTAAAATCCTGAGGGAGCATGAAGTTATACGATAAAAGAGCGTATTCTCTAAATTTTTTTAATGGAATCCCTATCTACCTTAATGCAAGCGTAAGTGATACAAAATTTGAAAAAAAACAAAAGATGTAACATGTAGGAACTAATATAACTTCAACGACCACCGACGAAAATATATATATATATATATATATATATATAATTTTGTAACTGTATATGGGTTCCGCCTGACGACTGATCCTCACATGGAGGTCAGGCTCGTGGCTCCTACCTCTGGAGTTACTTTGGTGAAAGAGAGAGCATTGCTTTCTTGAGCTCTCCATCTCACACACTCGACTCATTTGGGATTGTCCTGAGTTAGGTGTCTAGTCTTCTTCTAAAGACATCCATATGAACACCAGTTGTTTTTCTTATTTCTTCTGGTATCTTGTTAAATAGTGTTGATCCTCTGACGACAAAACTATTATCTTTGATGTTGAGGATGTAACTTGTAACGACTGGGGTTGTTTAATCTCTCTCGCAACATCTGAAGTCAGATGCCGGAAGGGATCTACAGCTTTACGTGGGATCTGGGTTGCTGCATAACCTGAACGCGGAGGACTGTCTCCCATCCATTTAATACCTATATTTAATGTCACTTAACACCGCTTCCCGTCGACTTCCCGTCGATTAGCGAAGTTAAGACATTGACCACGACATAGTCCGGATGTTAGGCTACCTTGTCTATTCGTTAGTTTGGGAATACTGCACATTCTGCCTTTTCCTTTCCCAGTGTTGTTTGAATGGTCATAGGGTTAAGTTGAGGTTAGATACTACTGTTTTTTTAAAATTATTTTCCAGGCGTATATTATGATTTACCTTTCTTCTTTCTTTCCAGCAAATATAGATTTAGTTTATGTAATCTTTCTTGGTAATTTAGTTCTTTGCAGCCACTGAACTTGGCTGTGAAACTATTTTGAATTTCTGCTAGCTAATACTGATGAAATCACACACACACACACACACACACACACACACATGGATCATCACAAGACGATGTATCACAATCAAGACTCAGATCCTTGCATCAAAGGTCAAGGACACAAATATAGGTACAATATGTTGTTCCGACATAGTTCTTGTTTTTTTCTGGTATTGTCTGTTATTTCTTGTTTTAGCATGAATTCATTTGTTAGTCATCAGTATTTTTGCCTGCTCCTGATCTTCTCTTGCTCCTCTTTTGTCTTTATTTATATATACATTTATTGCTATATTTTTTGCATTTCATAAATGGGAAGTTAGTCAACACAATATTTGGGGTTTGGGTTTTTAAAGTTTTATAAAATTTCTGATCTCTGTAATGATAGCAGAGAAATAAATAAATTAAGTAAATTTTAAACAGGTTGAAGGATTTTATCAAAACAAAAGCAAATATGTACCTTAGAGTTTATTCTTCAAAACTATCCATTTGCTTTTCTATAAAATCACCCTCTGCCTCAATACATTTTTACGCCAACGCTAAAAGAGTTTTTGAAATCCATCCCGGTAAAACTCGGAGCTTTGACCACGAAACCAAAATTTCACAGCAGCCTTAACTACTTGTCATACTCATAGCGATTTCCACGTAGATGTTCTTTAAGTTTAGGAAAGAGGTGAAAATCGCATGGTGCTAAATCGGGGCTATATGGTGGATGCGGCAAGACGGTGAATTGCAGATGCTCGATTGCTTCTCGCGTTTCAACACTGGTGTGAGGCCGTGCGTTGTCATGGTGAACAATGACTGCGTTTTTGTGGGTGCGAACCCTCCTGATCCGTTTTTTTAACTTCTTCACTTTCAATGTAACGTGCGGAGTTGATTGCTGTCCTTTTTTCCATAAAGTCTTCGAGAACAACACCATTGATATCCCAAAAAACAGTCATCACTTTTCCAGCCGATATTTGAACTTTGATTTTTTTTGGTTGCGGTGAATTTTTGTGCCGATATTCCACGGATTGCCGTTTATTTTCAGGGTCATAATGGTGGACCCACGTCTCGTCTCCTGTCACATGCTGTGCTGTGCAGAAATTCATCTTCATTTTCGAAACGCTGAAGATTTTCTTGGAAAATGCGTAGTCTCTCAGTTTTCATTTCGGCAGTGAGCATGCGAGACCACTCTGAGTACTGATAATGTTCCCCACTCGCCGTTACAGGCCTTCTACTTCGTGGTTTGTCTCGCAAATCTTCTTACCCTGCTTCTTCTTCTTTACACTGCCTCGCCCAACGTCGAACGGTACTCACATCAACACACTATTTGTCGTACACAGCTTGCTTTCGCCGATGAATGTCTATGGGAGCAACACTTTCCGTGGTCAAAAATTCAATTACGGCAGGTTCCTTGAAGCGAACGTCTTTACTCCTTTTCATTGTAATCGATACTGAACCAACGTGTGGAATGAGTGTAGGCTATATTAGGCTATAACACACAACCGGTTTTATCTGGCTACCTCTACATAATCCAGAATTATTCAAGTGGAGGCATTACTTTTCAGTCCCCCTATATATATATATATATATATATATATTATATATATATATATATATATATATATATATACACAGGATGTTTGAAAACTTTCCGTACAAATTGTAATGGGGGATAGACAACACCAAGACAAACCCTTTTCGTCTATAAGTGTATGTCCGCAGACGTCACCATTCGGCGCGAGAGGGCGCCGCTGCAATTGGCTAAAAGGTGAAGTGGGCTAGACTCGCGCTTGCCGCGGGCATTCTTAAATCGGACGTAGTACGCGTAACATGGAGCGCTTCACGACTGCTGAGATGGCTGACATGCATATGGTGTATGGGGCGCCAATGGAAACGGAAGAGCTGCTGTGAGGTTGTACCGACAGCGCTTCCCAAACAGACGTGTGCCAAACACCAAACGTTTGCGCATTTGCACATCGTTGCTGGAGTGTGCTGGGGCCCCATCGTGTTGAAACCACATTCGTCTACGAATAGCTACGGGAACATCTTCCAGCAGTTCCGGCAACGTTTCTTCAAGAAATATCCGATAAACCCGCCCGTCGAGTCGGGCAGGCAGCAGGTACGGCCCAATCAACTTGCCATGGACGATACCCGCCCAAACATTGACGGCGAACCGTTCTTGATGAGCATGCACCCGTGTAGCATGTGGATTTGCTTGCGCCCACACGTGAGAATTGTGCATGTTAAACACACCCTCACGTGTGAAACAGGCTTCATCTGAGAACAGCACATAAGCCGGAAAATTAGGCTGCACCGCTGTCTGCTGCAGAAACCAGCGTGCGAATTCCACACGAAGAGGGTAATCCCGAGGTTGTAATGCCTGGACTCTCTGACGATGAAACGGATGTAACTGCTGCTCGTGCAAACACTCTAGACCAGGTCGTGGTTCACACCGAGGATACGTGCAACACCTAGTGTGCTTGCGCTTGGATTGTCCTCAAATCGCCGTAGGATTTCGTCTTCCATGTCAGGAGTGCGCACGTTTCCCTCCCGACCAGTGTCATGCATGTTTGCATGAATGTTCCAGTTTCTCGCAGTCGCCGATGCAAATGCGCAAACGTTTGGTGGTTTGGCACAAGTCTGTTTGGGAAGCGCTGTCGGTACAACCTCACAGCAGCTCTTCCGTTTCCATTGGCAGCCCCATACACCATATGCATGTCAGCCATCTCAGCAGTCGTGAAGCGCTCCATGTTACGCGTACTAGGTCCGATTTAAGA